>JABCKT010006482.1:0-97911 GCA_018858115.1 Tephrocybe rancida
CAGTCAATTATATTGGTCTGAGGATTATTGCTTACTGGTCTCCATTAGACCACATTCTATTCTACACGGCTAGGATTCTAACAATCTTTGTGGTCAGTCGTGGATAGAAAGAGCACTGCTATGGGCGCAGAAATAAAGGGAGGCCTGCAGAAACTACGCCCGGAACGAGCGTCGAATTGACAATCACGAGGCGCAATACACAGACCTTCCCACGTTAAGCTGCGCACCCATGGCCACATGCAAAGGCACGGTTGTTCCGCGATTCGGCCGCGGGCGCGGGTCGCCTCCCACATTCCAGAAACTCCCGAACTTTATAGTTATAATCACTTTCTAGTGACATCATCGCGACATTTTCAAGATAGACCCTCTCGAGGCATATATCAAGTCTGTCTCAACGCCGTCATCATCATCTCTTTCCCTTCTGGACTACCATGGTCCTTCCTAATGTATGCACTCTCCTTCCCCGTCATCGTCGCCCCTAACCATGTTGACCAGCACGTCAAACCCAACCACCTCATCAAAGGCTCACGTCAGTATATATGCGTTCTTCCACTATTGATTAGGCTTGTCAGGACAAGAAACCAGTAAGAAACCTCAGTACCATGGTCTCACCAAAGCTTACCCAATCAAGTCCAGCATACATATGGCTTTCGAGTGTACATATGCATCTTCTCCGACCCAACTTACCGACCACCAGATACGGATGAATACCCTGCAACACGTAAGTAATGTCCCCTCCTCGCACGGTCACGTCTGACGACACATTTAGAGGCACTTCACACTCGATGTGAAGATTCAAACACCCATTTGTGACAAATCCGCTTACCGTACTATGTGAACAGGCATCTCCATCCTTGTCCACCTGCGACACGCCCCTTCTGCAAAGGTGCCATTGGAACGGCAACCACAGGATCGTCCGAGGCTATCCAGCTTGGTGGCTTGCCATGAAAAAGATCTGGCAAGTCAAACGTGAGGCTGCCGACAAGAGCATCCACGAGCCCGGGTAAATGCTTTCTCATTACTCTTGCTGGCGTCAGGCCCATGCAACCCACAGCCCTAACATTGTAATAACGCAAATGCCCAAGTTGCGCTTGAGAAGTTTGCTCGCTATTTCGAAGTGGAATATAGACTGGTGCCTGTAACCGTCGAAAACCACTATGGACTCGACGCGAAGAAGGCGATGGAGTATGTGTTGGAATATTGGGTCAGGGTCGAACGTTCACAATACCCATATCAAGAACTCACTTATTGTCTTCCTCGTGATCCATCATTTACTTATGGATCTCGCCTCCATTTACATCACAGACTAACCTATTTAGTATTCCTTGCCATCTATACTACTCTCTCGCTGTATATAGTTCCCTTCCTTTGTTGTAGTTCCTCATCCGTTTGCCTCTCGAGCTCACCGAGGTCAAACGATATCTTATCTTATCTTGTGTTTGCTGAACTCGCATCGGATTGTGAAAGCTATTTCAACACAAATGGATCCTACCCTCGTGCTGGTGGGGCAGTACACAATGCACTAGCCATCGGGCCTCGTTCCTAGGCCACCTGTCGACCCGCTGCATCGTGCTTGAGCGCGCCGCTCACCGATTCCCGTCCCAAAGCCGCTTGTCGAAGCGCAGAAGTACTAGCCACGCAGATCATAGTTGCGTGCCACCGTCACTGTCATAAAGCCCTCTTGTACTGGAGGCACTCGAAGTCATCGCTGTAGATGCAGAAGGAAGTCCTCGTGTTATCGGGGCAGAAGAAGAAAGCCGCCATTGATGATTGGTGCAGAAGAATTCTTGTGTGGAGTCTTTTGGATGTAGGACTCAAAGAGAGTGTTGAGGAGTTGCCGGGGGTGCAGGTGTCATTCGAAGGAGCATGCTGGTGGACCACGGGGCTCCAGTAGCCGATGAAGAACGTGCTATTGTTATTGCCGTCAAACTCGCTCGCAGACCTGCCGAACCCCGCCGCTCATTGTTTTCCATGTGGTTGTATTGTCGTCGCCATTGCCGTTTCCACCCACTGTCGTTGTGCCACCACTCGTTTGCTTCCGCGCGTCGTACCGCCGCCTGTTGTGACTGTCTTTATGATTTTGACTCTGTTCTCTGCTGTTACATATTGCTTTCCCCTTCCCTTCCACTCCTTTTCCTCTGTCACCCTACGCTTCATGGTCTTGTATCAATGTTCTTTGGGAACATGCTCATCATTGTTGAAGCATACAAAGTCACCACCTCTGACTCGGACCTCTTCATTTCGACCCAGGACATTTCTATTGATATCACATCATTTAATTCCTTTTCGTCGCCGCCTCTCCTTCTGCCGCTTTCCCTGTCGCCTCAAAATTCGCTTGTCGGAGCCTTATATGGCATGGACCATCGTCTGGATATGGAGTTATGGACAGTTGCAAGATTGGGGGAGTGCCAATCATTTTATTCAATTCTCAAGTTGCTGGAGATGTTGGGTTTCTGGGGAGTGCTCACTTTGCAGGTATTGTTTCGTTCGGGGGAGTGTGTTGGAATATTGGGTCAGGGTCGAACGTTCACAATACCCATATCAAGAACTCACTTATTGTCTTCCTCGTGATCCATCATTTACTTATGGATCTCGCCTCCATTTACATCACAGACTAACCTATTTAGTATTCCTTGCCATCTATACTACTCTCTCGCTGTATATAGTTCCCTTCCTTTGTTGTAGTTCCTCATCCGTTTGCCTCTCGAGCTCACCGAGGTCAAACGATATCTTATCTTATCTTGTGTTTGCTGAACTCGCATCGGATTGTGAAAGCTATTTCAACAGTATGTTGATGAGAACACGATTGGCCTTTTCGTTATTCTCGGAAGTAGTTTGTCACCGTTTTACTCTCAATACCTATCGACACGATGTTCTGGACACATATGCCGGCCACTATGAGCCTGTGAAAGAGATTTCTGATCTTCTCGACGAGGATGACCCCAAGACGGGCCATTCCGTACCCATCCGTGAGGGGGTGTGCTTTATTGACCCGACAGTGTCTTCTACGACCTGAAGCCCAAACGTACATGGGACTTTAGATTGTCCCGAGTCGTCCTATCAATTTCTCGTATGTTCTTTGTCGACCCTAATCATGGCTCTAAGCTCAATTTAAATTCAAGAGGCCACAAATTCGGACTCTCTTAAATCGGTGAGGCTGCATCCTCTGGAGGGACAAAGCTCATCTCTCCCAAAGGAGCTCATCTTCGAACTCCACTACCCCGGCTCCGTCGAATACTCTTCTTTCAACTTCCTCCGCCCAGCAGCATCCATCATCACCTAGTATTTCAACCTCGTCCACCTTGGCTTCGAAGGCTATCGCGCCATTGTTCTCGACGACCTCAAGAATGCCCACCTCTTGAAACGCGCTCTAGAGAATAGCAAGTACTACACAGTCCTGAGCGACATACACCGCAAAATTCCAGCTACTTTGGAAGCCGTCAAAGGAGCTGTTGGCGTCAAGATTTTCATGATGTTGTTGCATGTATAAGTCACCTATTGAGGGACTCCGACAGGCTGGTCCGTTTTCCTGATGTATAGGCTTAGTCTTCCTGTTGTGTCTTTCCGCTTCTCGGACGCATTCCAGGAGAACACCCAGAGGTTGAGCCGAGATGGATCAGACAGACACTCTTGAGGGCGAAGGGATAGTAAATCTACGCTTTTCTTCTTTCACCAGCCACTCAGTTGCATCTTAGGATCGTGGTCAACTACGAACTGCCGCCCTCCCTGGAGCAAGTCTAGCTTTTGCGTGCAGTAGTCAAAGAGAGCATGACTGAAGTAGTGAGTCGTGCCTTGCCTGGCCTACTATGAACATGATTTGACACGCTCATGACCTTAGCTCGTTGATGAATTTGTCGCTGATTTGGTGAGAATGAACTATGGATTTACGGGATAAGAAGATAGACATGAGTTGACTCGAACTTGCTGAACTAGTAATTCGGAATGTATCCACGAAAGAGAGGGTTTTAGTAGTTTTATCAAGTACTCACACAAAGTATTCTTTGTATATTAAAGCCGAAAGGTTTGCTACATGTCGGTACGTGCTGGATTGATAAGTACCAGCGCTTAAAACACCAACATGAAGGCATCAGTGGGCCCTGTCCTCAGAATCCATGGACCAGCACTCCGACCAACTTCGTAATACCGGTTTCGATCGGACTCGGAACTGCATCGTTGAATGGCTGCCCAGAGTGCAGACATTATAACGTCGTCTGACTAGACTTTGCGGGGCACCAATCGGGAGGGCGGCTGGGGGCTACTCAGCCATGAAGATAGGGAGTACTCGGCGCTGGTACCGCTATCAAATTAACTGTAGCATTCAAAATATTTATTGTTCCTCGTTGTATACATAGCGCAGAAGCCGAAATCATCTCTGATGGCTTGAACAAAGGACGAAGCATCTAAGTTCCTTCATGATCATGTTCTTCGGTCATTCAACAGCGGCACACTCCCCTCGATACCTCCCCTGGATAACTCCGTGGCAAGTCGACCGCTCAGTGTCTTACTGGCAAGAATTTCGTCGTCTGAATCATTCGATATTTGAAAAATGGTGGGATCTGGGGAAAGGGAAACATAAGCGCTGGCTCCAGGGTTTAATCCGTGGCGCTCTTGGAAAAATTGACGCCGGAGCAATATGGTTCCAGCAAGATACGCCACAGGAAGCGCCTAAAATGAGTTTGAAATCCTCAATGTATATTTCCTCATGATGTGTCACGGGAACCTACGATTGCCCAAGCGTTCCAAAGGTCATGACACCAGTGTGCAATGTGAGTGTCGCCGGTATCCATCTTCCATTCTTCCATTCCGCTGCGAACCTGGGGAAGTCTGTAAATATAGAGCAACTGGAAATGCCATGGAACTGCCTCGAAAGGTTCAACTAACCTGCGCAAAGGCGATTACAATTGTAGAAAGCCCTAGAACAATGTGCAATATATTCGCTGGTGGATGGGGCCGCACGTCCACCTTGAGCTTCTCTTTCCGGTCGTGGATATACCGCCCCAGGGCCACCTGAACATAATAGAGTGTTACAAGTAAGACACCTGAAATCTTTTTGGAATAATAGTAAGCATGTATGCAGATGCCATATATTGAAGAGGTCGCTTGCCTGATGCGCGCCAGACAAATGGATCGACTCGTGATCAAAAACAGCGATTGGACCGAGCATCCATCCCAAGGTGATGACGAAAAACGCGATAGACATGTTGACGGTCTGGTGAACCTTGAACCATTTCGGAGTGAATGTCCTTCCCCAACGTGCAAATAACACTCCAGCCGGCAACAAGACCAAAAATCCGATGGAGCCCAAAACGCCGTGCGCTATGATGATCCTCCTGTGTCTCGTATGAGTGGAGGCAGGTGGCGTAACCATAGCAGTAACTTCGTCAGATCCTTGTGGTGTTTTTACGTGGGCATGTGGGGCGGGCTCGACTGTCGGAACGAACTCTGGCATCGTGCCTCCGAGGTTCAATTTCAGGAAACCGGCGATGTAGTGTTGTGCAACCTCGGAATAGTGTTCCTTTTCAGGCCGGAATTTGCCATACGCCCAAATGAGTCGTTCAGTCGGGTCGCTCCAGGACAGCACGGTTTCGTTGACGGGAATGGAAAATGCCAGGGTTTTAATAGCGTTCGGATGCCAGAGCTATGAAGTCTTTTGAATGTTGAGTATACCACGATCGGAATGGGCTGACTGTAGAGATTCTTGGCTCAGCAATGACTGCACGTCTTGGGGGATACTCTTCTGGAAGTGGCTCGTCGTGGTCCAGGGCCAAACGCTGAGACAAAGTCGTCGTTCCGTCTTCATTCGGCCACATGATCACCATCTGTGTACCTTTCATTCGGGTACCGAAACCTCTGGAGTGACCTTGTGGGCACAAAATCTACACAACAAAAAGCTGAGATCTTACAGAGCGAGCCACCCTAGAGGTTCCTGCAAGCCAGTCATCTCATCTAATTGCCCGTGAGACACAGCAGAAAGCGGTGACCAGGTACTCACAAGTAACCATGCCTTCACGCACAGTAGCGTTCACGCAAAGATAAAAACCGCATTTACCATCCCCCTGAAGTTCATGGGTTGGCGGCAACATCTTGAGCCATGCAGTCGTAACCAGGGCCAGAAAATAGAGGTATCGCAGCATGTCTTGTCGGTAGACAGCAGGTTGAGGGAAAAGGAGTTGGAGAGATACCTAAAGACATGCTAGACACACGATTGAGATTATAACAGTGTTCACCATCCGGGTGGAATTTGAATGTTCTCAGGGGACGTGCGAAATTTGGCGAGACGACCAACGAGAGAAAAGGCAACTCAACTTCGTCGTGGGACGGTGAAAACTCCGTGAGACGCGCCAATTGGAGCCACTCACTCAGCCACAACGCGTCGCGTTACCGGTATCCCCACTAGTACAAAGAGTAATTCACACATTACACAACCACACTATTCTGTCCCATGATGCAGGGGAAATAAGTATTCTGTAATTTGGTACCTCTACGAGTTGATAAGCACAGAAGTCGAGCTTAAACTTAAAGCTTTGAGAGTGGCCAATCCGTAGTGAGCTCGGGGACGGAAGCGCTAAGCAGTATATATTACACGTGATTGGTAGATTTTCTAGGATGAGAGGTCTACTCGTAGATCCAGGACTCAAGAGCGCTGGTGTACTGGGCAACACCTTCAGGGAACCAACTATAAAGAACATCAATGAGGAAAATTGATTGATAGAAAGAGCAACAGCGAGCTCACAGCTTGATCTCCTTCTCGGCGCTCTCAACAGAGTCAGAGCCGTGGCAGATATTGCGACCAACAGCGAGGCAGAAGTCTCCACGGATGGATCCTGTAAACGCAATCAGCTAAATGGCGTCGAACGCGACGCGAAAAAATTATCATGACGCACCGACGGGAGACTGGAGGGGGTTGGTGGCACCGAGCATGACACGGCCGGTCTTGACAGCATCGAGACCTTCCCAAACCATAGCGATTACGGGTCCAGAGGCCATGTACTTGATCAAGCCGGGGAAGAAGCTCTTGCCCTTGAGGTCAGCGTAGTCTGGAGGGGAATTGAGGCCAGGAGCAGGGTCAGATAAGATAAGATCTTACGCTTCTCGAGGTGAGCCTCAGTAGACTGAACGAGCTTGAGGGCAGTGAGCTTGAAGCCGCGCTCCTCGAACCTCTGGATAATCTTTCCAACGAGTCCACGCTGGACACCGTCAGGCTAACAGATAGTGTAGAGCGCCTTCAGCGACAAGCAAAACCCTGAAGCCAGGAGTAATCGAACCTTGATCATGATGTAGGTGCGTTCGTTAGACATGGCAGAGGATTGTAGAGGAGGATGGAAGAGATCAGACGGCAACAACTGAATTTATACTTTTCGATTATCAAAATCGTCGATCATCTCGATAACTGTTGTCTGCCACTTTTGCCAAACACAAATACATAAATCCCCGGAAACGTCCGCTCCGGCGACGAGCAGGTCAGTCTACAACACCGTCTTCACTAAAATGTTTGGCCCGCTTGGATTCTCTCTGGCGCCCTATATCAAGTCCTCAAGGACTCTTTCTAAATGGATAAAGCCTGTTGCCAGCTGGTATGCCCAGGCCTCTGGTTACAGACAGTACGGCTTCAAGTACGATGACCTCCGTGCGCCAATTTGAACTTGTCCTTCGCTTGCAGTTTCTTACCAAGTAATTGCGCATTATAGTCGTTGAGGAGCGGGAGGATGTTCAGCGGGTAGGGGCTTCCGTTGTTCTGCAAGAAGCTTACTCTTACAGTGTTTTAAATCAGGCTCTCACCCGTTTGACTCTCCGTGAAAAGTACGACCGTGCATTCCGCCTCAAGCGTGCCAGCCAGGCCAGTGTTCTCCACGCACCCCTTCCTAAAGAGCAATGGATGACAGCGGAGGAGGTGCGCTTTTTAATCCCAACGCATATTGCTTCAAGGTCTCATGCATTTTCAGGATGTTCGCTACCTTAGACCCCACGTTGTGGAAGTCGTGAAGGAGGATACTGAGAGGCAGATGTGGGACACCGTTGCTGTAAAAAAGAACTAGATTCCCGAATGCTTTAGAGTCGACGCAGCATTTCCCGGACCAACTCTATAATGAAAACATCTCCAAACCGGACGCCGACGAAAGTTATGGGCATAATTCTTGCAAGGTGCTACCGTTATTGTCGATGGGCACATCCCCCCATCCACTTGCAAAGACGTTGCCGCGAACACAGATTCGTCGGACTTTGGCCTGCCCCACTTTTTGTCACCAGTCTGTCAAGCTTATTAGCGTCAGACTCAAACTTGTGTCAAAGAGTCGAGTCGAGACAGTGAGGTCTATTTGATATTGGTTGTCAG
This sequence comes from Tephrocybe rancida, assembly GCA_018858115.1. Taxonomy (NCBI): domain Eukaryota; kingdom Fungi; phylum Basidiomycota; class Agaricomycetes; order Agaricales; family Lyophyllaceae; genus Tephrocybe; species Tephrocybe rancida. The sequence continues at coordinate 8,333 of JABCKT010006482.1, forward strand.
GTGTAAGTACAGTCTAATATGCTCCCATTTCCTTTCCGTTTATCCCAAAATCTACAAATGGATAGCCTTGCGAAGAGGCGACACAACACTCTGGCCCTTGTAGAAGTCGACAACCTTCTTGCCGACGACGGCAATGTTGGACCCAGTGATGCCGAACTTCTCGTACACTTTTTGATATGGTCCAGATGCACCCCAGGCGGGGAGACCGTATTGCTCGTGGCTGTATTTTGCCCATCCAGCAGTCTAGAAACGAGGTTATTAGTAAAGCGCAAGACCATCGCGATAGGTATACATACGGAGGCAGCCTCGAGCGAGAGGACGGGGGTACCATCCCTGAAGACGCTAAGCTTGTACTCCTCATCCTGCTGGTCGAAGGTCAACCAACAAGGCAGCGAGATAACGCGTGTCTTGATGCCCTCAGCCTTGAGCTTGCCGGCAGCCTCGACGGCAATGGAGACCTCGGAACCGCTGGAGACGATGGTGAGGTCAGCCTCAGCCTCTTCGTGGAGAACGTATCCACCACGGGCAGCCTTCTCGATGGTCGAGCCCTCAAGGTTGGGGAGATTCTGGCGGGAGAGCGAAAGGACGGAGGGGGTGTTCTTGGACTTGAGGGCGACAAGGTAGGCAGCGGAGGTCTCGTTGCCGTCGGCAGGGCGCCAGAAGGCAAGGTTGGGGGTGGCGCGGAGAGCGATGCCGGTTTCAACAGGTTGATGGGTGGGGCCATCCTCACCGAGACCAATGGAGTCGTGGGTCGCTAGGCAAAAGGTGAGCCACTTATCATGGAGTGGCGAGAACTTATGTATATTTATACTTACCGACCCAGATGACCTGGTGACCGCTGAGAGCCGACAGCCTGACAGCGCCAGAGGCGTAGGAGACGAAGTTCTGATGATAGGTGTGAGTTAATTCATGCCAGTAGTTGTGATGTACTTACCAAGAAGGTGGCGACGAAGGGGATGATACCACCGTAGGCGTGGAGACCGTTGGCAATGGCACCCATTCCGTGCTCACGGACACCATAGCGGATATATGTGCCAGCGTATGTGCCGAGGCCGGTGCTGGGGGGCTGGAAGTCAACGCTGGCCTTGACCTTGGTCAAATTGCTGCCGGTGAGATCAGCAGAGCCACCGATGAGGTCAGGAAGGGAGGGGATAATGGCAGTGAGGACGATCTCAGAGAGCTTGCGAGATGCGACAGCGGGATCTGAGGGCTTGTAGATGGGGAGGCTCTTCTCCCAGTCAGTGGGGAGCTCGCCAGCAATGCGGCGGGTGAGCTCGGCATGCTCAGCAGGGTATTTCTGGCCGTACGCGACGAGGTCAGCGTTCCACTTGGCCTCGAGGTCAGCGCCACGCTTGCCAAACTCGGAGTAGAGGTCGTATGTCTCCTGGGGAACCTGGAAGGTTTGGTCAGGCTTGAAGTTGAATTTAGTCTTCAAGGACGCGATATCATCGGCCTTGAGGGCTAGATACGAAAATCAGCCGAGAGGCCCACCCAGACTCAGAGAATGTACGAACGAGCTCCGTGAACTCCGTGGGTGCCCTGCTGCTTGGAACCGTAGCCGATGGTGGTCCTCAGACGGATGATGGTGGGCTTGGTAGACTCCTTCTTGGCCTCGGCGATGGCCTCGGAGATGGAAGCGAGATCGCTACGGATGTCAGTCAGTCATTTTTTCAATCCCCATAAAATGAATACTCAACTGGTCACCATCGTTGACGTGGAGAACTTGCCAGCCATACGAGAGGAAACGTTGCTCGACATTCTCGGTGAAAGCGACCGCGGTGTCACCATCGATGGAGATGTCTGCGTGCCAATTGATCAGTTCGGTGATTACCACTGAATTCAGACCGAATGTGCTTACGGTTATCATCATAGATCTGACCAAAAGCAGATCAACAACGCGTTAAGGTTGACAAATCTGGAGTACGTACCACAACGAGGTTACCAAGTTGGAGATGTCCAGCAAGACTGGCAGCCTCGGAAGCAACACCCTCCATGAGACACCCATCTCCGCAGAAGACTAGACGTCAAAAACACGATGAATTTCAATGGCAGTACTACAATGTTGGTTTTGCTGACCGTATGTGAAGTTGTTGATGAGGTTGAATTCATCACGATTATAAACAGCAGCGAGATGAGCTTGAGCGATAGCGAGACCGACACCGTTGGCGAAGCCCTGGCCCAAAGGTCCAGTGGTAACTTCGATACCTAATTGATTTTTAAGTAAACTGTGCGAGGAGAACATGTTATGTCAATTACCGTCGGTGTGCCCAGCCTCGGGATGACCAGGGGTCTTAGAGTCAAGTTGCCTGAACGCTTTGAGATCGTCGAGGGAGAGCTTGTAACCAAGGAGATGGAGGAGAATGTATTGGAGAGCGCAGCTAAATCGGTGGCGTCAACCCCATTGCATGTCATGTCTCATAGATCTTTACTCACGCGTGACTATAGTCAGAGGAATGTTAGAAATAATTGAAAGCGCGAAAATACGGAACGTACCCGTTCGAAAGAACAAATCGATCGCGGTTGAACCACTTGGAGTTTTTGGGGTTGGCGTTCACGAAGCTGCAGACTATGAAGTCACGATTGCCCCTGATCTAGTTAATCTACATACCGAGAGAAGAGGACGTGGGCAACGGGGGCCAAGCCCATGGGCGCGCCTAGCGATGGGATCGGATTATCAATATTTTTGCTAGGGGTAACAAGGAGAAGGACGTACCAGGATGGCCAGAGTTGGCCTTGCCGACGACATCAGCGGCGAGGGTGCGGATAGTCGCGATGGCGAGGTCATCGGTAGGGTTTGCGGTGAAGGAAGACATGGTGGGTTGGGGGAGAGATGGAGAAAAGACCAAGGTCAAAATTGGGGGAAATTTATCTAATCTGCCGGGGGTCGACAAGATTTGTTTTGCCGGATCACCAGCGGACAGATTGGCGGTCCGAAACTCCGATGCCAAAAAATGATGTGCTCAGGGCAGGCCTCCTCGGTTACCGTTTGAATTAACTTCGTTCATCCTAGCCGTATGCATCCGCAGCTCTCGGACAAGAAGATTCGTGAGCATTTTCTCTGCATTGTATAGTCCTGTATCTCATTGGTTACCTAGTATGCAAAGAATTTATTCAAGCCCTTGAGGACTGCCACGCCAGCGGATGGGCCAGGTTAACTGGGGGTTGTAACCAGCTAAAACATGATTTGAATTCGTGTCTGAGGACAGAGGTTCGAGCATCGTTTCAGTGCTGCGGTAGAAGGCTACTCATCTCTGTTCCAGCGTATCGCGCGTTCATCGCGTAATAGGGACGAGGCCAAGGAACGTCGAATCAAAATCGAACAAGCCTGGAAGGAGTTCAACTCAGCGTGACAACTCAATATATATCATTCATTATCTTAATACACTCCAGATGGCAGCCCATGTATCACCCTAAATTTGTATCTCAACTGGCCACATCACTGGAACAACGGTCGTTCACAGCAACCACTCCCGATGTCATACGGCCACAGAGAAAACCGATGATCCACGCCTGGCCCCCGTATATGTCGATATCGATATTCGTAAATTGTTACAGGTCATACATGCAAATTCACTAGGCTGCTACAGGTCCGCTTCAAAGACGGATTACTACCTCTTTCGAACCCTTCTCCACATTTACTCTGATGCCAGCTCCCGTTCCAAGAGTTCCGCCGACCACGCTCTTCGCTGTGAGGTCGGCGCCGAACACGTTGATCGCAGCGACCTCACCACCCGAAACTGTCACCTTGATTTCCCCGGCCGTCCTTTCTGCCCGAACTACCCCAACAATCCCTGCTCCCTTTCCACGCGCGATGTTGGCTTCGTAAGATGCTCCCTCAGCCAGTTCGTACAGCTGGACTTCGAGGCCCTGGGTGTAGTCGTAATCGGGGCGGCCAGTTCCCTGAGGGCCGAGAAGGAGAACCGTTCCAGGCCTGACCCAGACAGGGATGTCATCAATGGCCACAAGCTCTTTCACCCAGGTTGGGCCTTGGATTGCGCGCTCGGGCTGGAAGAACGATGTCCAGCGTCCAGCGGGGATGTAGTATTCGACCTCTTCTTCTTTGGGCACAAACACGGGTGCGACAAGGAGACTGGGGCCTGTACTGGCGGTTAGCGCTGCTAAGACTTAGAAACATTCTGAGACGTGACTTGCCGAACATGTACTGCCTGTCGAGGTAGTGTGTGGTCCTATCTTCGAGGAACTCCAAGAACATTGCGCGTTGGAGGGGGTAACCCTTCGCATTTGAGGTGATTGACTGTGCGGCCAGGTCAGTGTCATTTCGGCAGCAAAAATTTCGCCTAACTTACCAGGTCATACAGGTATGGCATCAAACGATGCTTCGCCTCTACGAACTTAGACATGCTCCTCGCAGCCTCTTCGCCATAGTTCCAGGGCACACGGTACGAGGAGGATCCATGTAGTCTAGAATGAGACGAGAACAGTCCGAACGCAACCCATCGCTGGTAGATTTCTGGGTGGGGGTGTCCCTATAGGTTGTCCGGAGTTTGATAACATGGTTGCGAAAGATCATGTGGACACATACCTCGAAACCACCGATATCATGGGACGCATAGCCGAACCCGGACAAAGTGAGGGAGATGGCGCCCCGCAAAGCCTCGGCCATCGCCTCCCATGTCGATTCGCAGTCGCCTCCCCAGTGGACGGGGAATCTGTCGCGTTGTCAGTCGCCTGTCAACGTACAACAGGTCCGAAGCCTGCTCACCTCTGCCCTCCTGCCGCGGAGGAGCGGGCGAAAACGACAGCCTCGCCCTCACCAAAACGCTTCTTGAGCACGTTGAATACCAGCTCGTTGTAGATCACCGAGTATGGATTGTGGACGCGCATGGGGTCGGATCCATCGTGGAAAACGACATTCGCATGGGGGATACGCTCGCCGAAGTCAGTCTGGGCACATATAGAGCGTCAGTCAGCATAATTGAGATGTACTGTGTTGCTCGAGTCCCACCTTGAAGCAGTCGACGCCCAAGTCGAGGAGAGCCTCCAACTTGTCGGCGTACCACTTGCAGGCCGCGGGGTTAGTGACATCCACGACGGCAAGGCCTAGGAACAGGAACGAATCAGTGTCTAAAACAGAGATCGATCGCGTCATCGGTACCTGGCTGCCAGAGGTCCCATCTAGACGCAAGCTTCAGAATCCGATCAATATTGCAAGGTTGGAAAATCCTTACTGCCAGGGAGTTCCGTCCGTCCTCTTGATGAAATAACCACCCTCGACACCCTCTTTGAAGATCGGCGACAACTGGGAAATGTAGGGGTTGACTATGAGGCGGGCGTTAGTTTCGGGGGCCGAGATACAAATTTCAAAAAAGCGCACTCCACAGGCAGATCTTTACCCCATACTTTTCCTTGATCTCCGCAAGATATCTCTTGGGATCGGGGAAGTTCTCGGGATCGAAAGTGAAGGAGCACCTGCATGCGCAATGAGCATGAGATTTTCACTGGGACGGTATACGGACCATTCGTATTGCTTCATCCAGAAGCAATCCAAGTGGAAGACGCGGACTGGGCAGTTCCTCTCCTGCATGCCTTGCAAAAAGCCGGATACAGTCTCGCTCGAGTAAGACGTCAAGAAAGATGTGGAAAGCCAAAGGCCGTAGGTCCAGCTCGGGAGGAGGCTACATTGCCACGTTGTGAGTACGCTTCTGTCGGGACTTGTAAGAAAGCTTACGCAGGACGGCCAGTAAGGCGTGTGTACTTCTCGAGAATCTGGATGGGGCACATCAAACACAGCCTATCATCAGACCTCGCGAACATACCTCAAGTGGGGTCTCTCCATAGATGATGAAGTACTCCAAGTTGCTTCCCGCCACAGAGACACCGACTCGGCTGACCTTCTCGGAGCCGACCTCGACCTCGACCTCACCAGGGTGGTTGATGAACACACCGTAGTTGCGGTTGGTGATATAGAACGGCACGCATTTGTACGCCTGCTCACTGGATGTTCCGCCATCCTGGTTCCAGACCTTGATGGCTTGGCCTATCACAAACATGTTAGTCGCGCCACACTAAAGATCAACCGAACCGTTCGCTTACCGTTCTTGACCAGCGCACCGAATTGTTCTCCGAAACCATATACGAGCTCTCCAGGAGAGAGGTTGAGCTCAGAGTTGATGTAGCGGACGACGGGGGGCAACGGCGCCGGGTTGGGGTTGGAGCCGGTATCGTTGGCGAGGCACGAAGTGTTCGAGGCCGATCCTAAGGTCCACTTTGAGGGTACGTCGTACAAGGCCTGGTGCTTCTCTCCAGCAAACGTGAGGATCTTAGTGGGGGATTTGAATGTGATCGTGTATGGGTTCTCGGTGATCTCTGCCGTCAATCCACCAGTGGAAAGGGAGAGCTTGGATTCGTCCTTCGTGAGAGAAACGTTGGGAACGGCTTGGGCGTCGGGGAAGAGGGGGATGTTGGGGAAGGGCTCGACATGCGCAAAGTGGTCGATCTTGACGCCGACGACGCCCTCCGTAGGAGAGTGCACACGGATGCTGAGTACAGGCCCTGTTATCACAGTCAGCTCACTGCATTGCGTCGTTGCTTGGCAGGGACAGACCTCCAAGGGTGTCTCCGCGATGTCTGACCGGTCGGGTCGAGACCTGGAGGTTGTAGCCCGTCTCATCCTTGAGCGCCTGGACGACCTGGAGACCGTAGTAGGGCTTGACGCCGTTTTTCAGAAGCCAGAAACCGTCGTTGAACTTCATGAGTAAAGTGGCGACGCAAATGGAGTGCAGGTAGATCTTATAGCAATCAGATTCGATCGAGCGGGCCGCATAGATCAACCGAGAAATAGCCGTGGACCTTCTTCCGCGCCGAGCATATAGATACAGCCGTATGTGAGGCCTCGACAGGACATTCATTTAGCACAGAATAACCTTCATCCGGAGTCTGTATCATGAGTTTTGTACTGTATCTGCTGGGAGAGTCGAGAGACCATACAAGGTTATGGACTATCTTGGGTCCAAATCTCCCACTTACTGCTCCCACTGCCAGTTTGTCTCTTTCGAAATTCAAAAATAGCGGATGATCTCAAGTCCTTGGGCTATTGGAATATCCAAGAATATCCCTACGCTTTAAATTTACGCTTGTAGATAACCGGCTTTATGATCTTTTGGGCCACTTGGTAAAATGTGCGTCCAATCTCTGGCGCCAGCCTCCCTGAAGCTTACCCAACCTCTGAAAGCTCCTCCTATCGTTGATCAATATATCCAGCACCCAGGTCTTGAAAATATCTTCGTCTTCGGAAAAGCCCTTTCCGTCCGTGTAGAGTTCAATAAGCCGATCGACAAGGGCCTTTTCGTTTTCCAGCTCGGGCAGGAGTAGCCCACGTGCGATCGCGTCTTTGGCCGACTCCAGGTCCCCCGCCTGTTGATACGCAGTTGCCTGGCGGATGTACCTAGGAAGAACATTCATGATTCAGTGCGCCCCAACCCAACATAAATAACATGGCTAAACTTACGCCTTGGCATACTTAGCGTCCCAGTGTTCGGCCGACTTGCCATCCTCAACCGCTTTTTTGAGGTCCATATCGTCGCCGGAGGCCAGGTGCGTTGCCGCGCGGTTCCCATGACACATCGCAAGCTGCGTCTTGACGCGCACCTCGTCCTCAGTGCCCGGATTCATGCTCAGCACATCGATGAGCGCGTTTATGGCGCTGGTGTACGCCTTCAGCGCCCCCGCGCGGTCCTTACGCGTGAATGCGGCGTTCCCAGCGGCTTTGAACTTGTCGGCGGCCACGAGCGCTTTGCGCACGCCGTCCTCGTTCAGCTCGAATATGCCCTCTTTTACCTTGTTTTGCTCTTCGGCGGTCTCAAGACGCCAGTGGAAGGGTTTTGGTAGGGAATCGAGGAAGGGCTTGAGGTGCGGGACGTGTTGGGTGAATTTAATTGAGAGCATGAGGCGCCATGGGAGCTCGGGTTTGATCGGCGACAAGGGCTTCACGATAGCGCGGCGTAGCACTCTAACGAATGTTATCATTTCAGAGCAAAAGTATGTAACGATAGATTTGATCACTCACTGGAGAACAACATCAGCCGTCGGGAGGCCCTCACACTCCTGCGTGACCCTAAACTGCTCCCGATCATCATAACAATACACCATAAACGTATGGCGCGCACCCTTCATCAAATGCGCCTTCTCGTCAGGGATCGGGCGCCCAGCACTATCCACGGACCCCAGGTGCTCGAGCTGAAGGACCCAGAAGGACTCGTGCCGGATCGTACGCGCGAGAGAGGCGTAGTCGTATCCGGAGAGGTCCTCGTCCGCCCCGTCGGAGAGCCCGAGGGTGCTCGTGGACGCCATGAGGGTCTCCATGTCGTCGGGGTGCTCGGACATGTATCTGTGTAAGAAGATCACGCATGTTCAGTACCCAATGTAATGTAAGACGCCCGACGACGCACTTCATGATGTCCCCGAGATCGACGCGCCCTGTTACGGCGTTGGGGGGTATCTTGCTCACGAGGGCCTGCGTGGATTATCAGCGATCGCGATCTGGGGGCGCAGTGGCGCGTAGAGCACAAAGGTAGGGGCGGCACCTGCATGAGCGCGGGGTCCATCCCACCGTAGTCCTCTTTGTTGCTGGTCTTGGTCTTGGTCGTGCGTTTTCTGCCTGACATCGTGTTGGAGGCTGGTGGGGTGATGGGGGTTGGAGGGAGGGGGAAGTGATGATGGGGGCGTCGGAGTGGGAGGCGCGGCGGGGCGGGGCGGACAGTGAAATTTCAGATACGGTCTTACTATATAAATGGGGAAGCTACGTACTGGCCACACCTGTAGCTACTTGGAGTTGGTACTACAAAATATTAAATTAATTAGCCGAGCCGAGAAACACGCCGCCCCCACGTGACTACATGTTGTTCAACGCGTGTTTTCAACTTTCTCTCTGTTTTCAAACTACCACGATGCAGCCAAAGACACCTTCGCGCAGAAACAGAGCTCGCTCAGACGCAAAGACACCCTTGACTCCTTCACTAGTCTCTGGTCTAAATAACATCTCACTCAACCCTTTTGTAGTCTCCTCCCGCCCCTCCTCTCCCATAAAACGAGCAACATCAACCTCCATCCCCGTCTCCGATTGGGAGTGGATGCGTGGCGCGTCTTTTCGCAGGGCTTAAATCTGAATAATTGTTGTCACAACTCATAATTCCCTTTATTCGTTGTTGTTGCGTTCTATTAACGTCTTCGTGTGACCAATTGTGAGCTTTACACCACCACGGCAACAAGATGGTAGTTGAGAGGGGAAAGGACGAAAAGTGGAGAGGTTGTAGGAGGATATATTAACCAGACGAGGAAATTTTGGGCAGCGCTCGATAGGGCAGGTGCTGTAGCGCACTGAAGGGTAGCAACCGTAACGCGTAACGCGCCCCCAAAATGTTGCCTAAGGATGGGAACGGAACGCATAACGGAGCCCCTGTTGCTAAGTACGATTTTATGAAAAAATTTTGAGGCTTTAAATCAGTCTATTTTGACAAAAAATCGTGTCTACAGTGTTGTTCAAGCTTCCCAAAGACGCCCATCATCTTGGTAGGCCCAAATATTTTCTTCTGCAGCCCTGGCGTGCAATTTCCGATCGTCCTCCTCAATGACTGATCCCAACGCCATACAATACCCATTTTGGCCTGCTTCCTCGACTTCTAGGCCCACAGCCGCGTGAACAATTCGGCTGAGAGGAATGTCTGTGTCATACTGCAAGTAACATTCTAAAATATAGTAGCACTCAGGGAGGGCCTGCAGCGCAATGGCGGTCAGTGTAGTGGTGTGTGTGTGGTTCTACAGTGGGTCAACGATAGAGCAAGCCAAATATCCAAACTCCGTGATGACCTCCTCGAGCAAGGCACCGCTCGGTGCAACCTATTTCCCTCCCGTCTTCCTATTCTTTCTTGCGCATCCGTATTCCGATACTGTTTATATATACCTGCGGGATGCGAGAGGCAATTTTCCTTGTCTCACGCAATTCCTTGCAGGTCCGTAGTATTTTTTCCTTCTTTTTCTCGTCTCATGCAATTCCTCGCAGGATTGCCTTCGTCTCCGGACGCTTTTTCTTTCTATTCCACCCACCTCACCCTACAGACTTATATACTTCATATTCACGTAGTCATATGTATCTACTCAGTATCTTAGCTCATTGTACTCGCTGTTGATTCCTGTCCCCGTGAAGGATGACATAGCAGTCGAGCCAACAATCAAAAGTTGTTGCTCCCCCGTATCACTCCTTCAAGCTCCCTCACTCCCTCACGGCGTTCTCAAAGCGTTGATCTCTTAATTGGCCGATGGTCACGTGTAACGCGAGTCGTGTTGCTAGCTCAGGACCATCTTGGCGCGTAACGCACCATCCTCGGTTGCCACTCTTTAGTGCGCTACGGTATGGGAGTGATCGGCCGTGCCGAGGCGCATGGTTCGACTAGATGCGTGGCGCATGTTTCAGACGTCTCGCAAGATCCCCATCCAGTCCAAGGGCATCCTCAACTTCGGCCCGTCAGCAATTCATATCTCATCGAACCACTGGCGTCACTGTCAGTGCTACAGTATCCTGACTCAGCGCATGCCACATACGTGCCTTCTTCGACAGATATCGCGTTCCTTGATGTTGCTGACGGACGACGTCAAGATGTGAGGCATTGAGGTGCCGGGCCAGAGCTGCGGCGCCGTGACCCGGCCATGCAGGTCAGGTGGTCATCCTTGCGTGCCTTCAGTATTCTCTCTTGAACGCTAGGGGGTGAGCATGGGAGTCAATGGCGGGCATCAGGTGACGGACGTTCTGGAACGCACACGTGGGGTGTGTAGGCCCTGGGATATAATGGTGGGTGGAGGGGTCCTTGCGAGTGGGGAAATGATAGTGTTTTCAATCTCTATCTAGGAGAGGTGTGTTGGAGGTGTGAGGGAGGGAGGGGAAGCGCTCACAAAGGAATCATACAATGGCTGTTAAGGTGCCGGTTCTACTCGATGCAGTTTGATTCGAGTGCCAGAACGCAGAATGCATTAAAGCGGGACTCCGCGCTGGCGAAAGCAAATCAACCGATCAATGTTACTAGTACGCGAGGTGAACTCTGATACTGCAGGCCAAAATAACTACATCCATTGATATACCTGGAGTCAGATATATAATGTACATATGAACAGGTTCCCTAACATTGGTTGTCAGTCATGTATGTATTTACTCAGAGCTCTCAGCTAACAACATCTCGATGTACTACTAAGAGGCGAGGCACTTGGTCAAGGGCCTGCGAACCTAGGCGGGGAGGGCTATCAAATATTGGTGTGTGGATACGAAAGGAGGCTTCAAGGTGGTATCTTGTAACTGCCAACCAGCGGAGGATAACAGGCTGTGGAACTGCTGGAATGTGCGCTCCTTGCCGTTGAACATTACCATCATCTTGGGGTTCGAATTAGGAATACGTCAGGCCGCAGGCTCGTTGCACTTACTTGTATATCTGACATATATGAGAAGACATGGGCGTGCCCGTAGTTTGGGAGGAGCGGGGCAGGAGGCGCTTTCTCAGCAGCTCGTTTGGCGCCACTCTCGCTTGGCTCATTGCATGCATAAAGTAGTACAGCCTCGACAAGAAAGAGTTTACTGTGTGGTGCAGCTGCGGCGCGAAGGTTCTTGAGGATCTTGATACAGTATGAATCGGCCCAATCGTGCATAATCATTCGTAGGAAGTATACGTCGGCACCCTTGACGGGCTGAGGTTGAAAGAAATCATGAACTGTGCATAGAACTCGTTGGTAGGCAACAAGGGCCCATAAGCATTGTTGCGGGCATACCTTGGAGCTTGACACGCCCCGTAGTCAACGCATCAGGAAGCTCTGCGTTCCAGAACTGAAGAACGATTGTCAGCTTTGTACTTCACACCGAGAATAATCTTACTGACTTTCACAGCATCCTGTATCATGAAATCGGTGTCTTGTATAACAAAGGATATGTTGGGGTATTCCTTTGCTACGGCCAGGGATCGGGATCCAATCCCGCCCCCGACGTCTACAACAACACCGGTGTTCAAGGAGTTCCAATCAAACCCTGACATACATTGATGAGATGGGGAAGACCATAAGTGAACGAGACATAGACACCTTCTACGACAGCTTTGGGTAGGACCATGTTCGACCCACCTTTCATGCCGATTGCAAATCTGTGCCCCCTGTGCTCGTTCCCTGGAGAAGCGAAATAATCGAACGGTGATAGATTGGTCTTGAAGGCAAGAGTGAACGCTGCTTTATCTGCTTCGTCTGAAAAGTTGATGCTTCGGTCCGCGAAGGCATCGGAGAGGTACGAGGATGCCTTGTAGACGTCGTCGGAGCTGTACCAGAGTCAGAGGGGTCAACTATTCGGCGTCAGAGAAACTACATACAAATGGCTGACCAGTGCCGCAATGCCTGAGGTGTCAACGTGTTTGTCTGAAGGTCTATGACGAGGTGTATGCATTGAGGAAGGCATCGGCAGCCATGAGATACCACCAACTTTTTCTCTATATCTTTGAAAGCCTTTCCCGTGTCAAACACAGAGGATAGGCGGTTGTTCGCGAAGACGTCAGGACTGATCTCGGTGAAAATGTGTTCCGTAGCAAGCATACGGAGGACACGGGCTGTGTAACCATTCATCAACGATCAAGAACACCCTTTTTGACGCAAGCACAAGCCTAGGTTGTCTGGATTGGCCTTATTCTTTGAAGCGATGTCCTTAATGTGTAATCCCTAGTCTCGTCTATCTCAGTATCATCACAATAAATAAGGATACAGCAACATACTTGTGGGCCAGCCTCGCGTAAGATTTCTGCGGTATGGGTCTCGACAGCGACACTAAGTGCTGATGTCAGATGAAACTAGGCAGCAAGATTGGTCATGGACGAAATCCTCTTATAAAATAATATACCTGAACTGCAGTAGTTATAATTGATAATGGAGCAGGCTTGACGAGGATAGACAACTGTGCGGCGGCAGCAACAATATAGGAGGCATTCTCGGAGATAAGGGGATGTAACAAGACGAATTCAGCCTGGGGAGTGAAAGGTTCTGCCAGGTCGGGTAATTGCACATTGTTGTCAGCGCAATAGTTGTCGATTTTCGACGCAGAGTCGGAAATGATGTTTGCTAAAGCGATAAGTGGTGAAAGAGGCATTGCGAAGATGGTATTGCGGCGGGAAGTGTAGAGGCGAGGGGAGGTCCAAAGCATTTGAATGGCAGTAATTGATACACTTGTTTTGCCGTAATCTTCAGCGCCTATCTTCCACGGAGCTGAGGAAGTTTTAACATCGGATGATCATGATACAGGGCACTCTCCATGAGAAACACACTGCAACTATTCAGGGGAATACTCACAGCTCTGTGGGCAGCGTTCTACCTGAGTAGGAGATGTTTCGGCCCTCAGCCCCATTTCTAATTTGGATGTGGGAGATCGCATGTTTATGTCAGTCTAATGTTGCTTCATGAGAGGTTACAGTAGATGATTTGGCACAGCGCTGGGAATCTATTGACTAAGCGGGAAATTCTAAGTCTGGAAGCCGCAAGTGCCCCTGTGCCGGTTTAATGTAAATGCAGCGTCGAGGAAGGTTTGATACTTACATCTTGACGGGAACTGGAATATCTGGTCCAAGTCTCAGTCTGGTCGAAATCACTCACGGCAGCAAGTTGTTGAGTAACAGAGTAGGAGTTAGAGTGTCCAGGGGCAACAAGTGCCAATGCAATGCACTGATTCCAGCAGCATCACAAGCCACATATAGGCATAGAACTACACACGATCTGAACCCGCCATGGGCATTTTATGTCGGGCTCCTCGGATTGTATCTACTATAATTATATAAGCGCAATCATATGATCATCCATCGAATTTTGACTCCGTACTAGTTCAACCAATTGAAGTTCAATCATACCAACTTTTTAAGTCCTACATTCTGGCAGTGTTACTTAGGCTTGATGCTTATTACGTTGTTCAGACCGCTGGTGTTGATTCCCTCTGACAACACCCACTATGGAGCCTTGTCAAATTTTCTGGCACGGTAAATACGCGGCCTACAACGAAACATACTTCTCTCCCAAGTCCTAGGCTCTCTGTGTCCAATTCCGTGTCACCGATGATTTCTCGTCAAACTTTGGCGCTGTTGATACTCTCAAGACTTGGGAAACTTATGCCTTTGGTTAGCCACAGTCTCTCATACATCACATCAGGTTGGTGGTTCCTGTGGCGTGCATGTCTGGGGGTCTGGTCTGGTCAAATATGCACTGATGGGCCTTGATTTCACCTTGACTGATCACTCCTTTGATGGGATGGTGATTCTCCTGTTCGATGGAAGTGGTTGGTTGTGTTGAAGTAGTCCCTGGACTCTAGTCTCTAGTCTCCCTTCCCTGCACTATATAAATCTCTGAGCCTCAAACATCTTTGCACCAGTTCCGTATGTTCAAAGATCTTTCTCCAGACTTGGCTTGCTTAGTTGGTTTGTGGTGCACAACCCTACTATACGGTATTTTATACGCCTTTATCTTCCTGGTTGATGTCACTAACCCAGATACGTTTCAGGGCTGAAGTGAGTTCTATCCATGTTAGCTTTTGGTGCCATGTACACTGACAATACCGCCAGCCTTACCCTATATATAGGATGCATTTATGTTCTGTTATCTAAACGGTTCAACGGACCTAACATTTTGTGGTAGCTATGCAGGCTTCTTATTGTAACCTCAATGACTTAAACTGCATTTATTAGGGTCCTGGTTGCAAGCTCCACGCTCCAATTTATCCTTTCCACCATCCACGTAGCAACCGCTCTACGACAGCTCATAGAGGGTTTCATACTGTCTGTACCAGGACAGGGATCTATTGCATACTTCCTTGATAATTCAGCACCTACCCATGTGTTGCGGGAGTCCGTGTACTTGTTCAACGTTAGTTGCTTGAAGTCTTGTGCATAGAACACCAGGTCACTTACATACTTCCCTTTCCAGGCCCTGACAGGTGACCTTGTCTTAATCTGGCGACTGTATGTGGTATGGGGTAAAGACCTACGAATGGTCATTTTGCCAGTAATTCTTTCATGCCTCCAGCTATCAGCCACCGATACTGACAATAATTCCAGAGCCTTGTTTACCTTGCTCTGACGGGTTTGTTTTCTTTCGTTCTGCTGTACGTACGCTAAATACAATTGGTCCGCTAGTCGCCACCACGATGAATATCTACAACCTCTCGCGATTGAGGTCAACAGAGGAATTGTTTGTCCTGGAGCTTCTTCAATGGACTAATGCCACATGGGCACTCTCGATCGTTGTGCAGGTTTCCTGCACTGTCCTTATCGCATGGAAAATATGGCGAATCACTCGCGAGATTGATTCAAATTCCAGCACCTCAATGACCGTTGTATGGACCATCGTTGAGAGTGGTGCGATTTACAGTGTCTGTGCTGTGCTACTGCTGGCATTATTTGACTTGCATACTTGGGCTGGCACAATCATCGGGGATTCCCTAGGCCAGATAAGTGTACGCTATTCAGATTCAAAGATTTTCAGGACAAAGACTCAAAAACAGTTTGTCTAGGCCATCGTGCCGACTCTGATTATTGTTCGTGTCGGGTTGCGTCTTACCCATTCACCTGCACCCCACGGAAATCGTTCTTGGCCATCTCTCGGATCTGGTCCATCCAATTTCAAGACTACCGTTGATTCGTTACAACTGAATAAGATCGGCGAGCAATCAGGTTCGAGTTCACAGACAGAAAGCCATGGGGGTAGCAAAGAGCTGCCGGTGGGATATCAGTGGCCAGGGGGGGGGGCTCCTAACTCGGCGGGTGCACTAGCATAGGTGGTACTTGGCAGGATGTCAGTGGTCTAGGACGTTCATAACTTGTCAAATGCAATTATCTGTACTTTTCGGTGACTGTTCAGAAGTTGTGGCTTATCTGTTATCAGTCGTTGGAGGAAAATATATCCATGATTAGCAGGCCGTAGGCGCTGAACCAAGGGCAATTCACACCGAAACTGAAACGAGTTCAGGCGCGGTAAGTACCTGAACCACAATTGGATACTTACATATGTAGTATCACCAGAAGACATCATATAATGATCAGAATCAACTCACGGCTCATAATTTGTGTGACCGATGCTCAGCGCTCAGTTGTTTCCTTTCAAAAGCCAGCAAATGCATGAGAATTAGACGTCTGAATCACTCAAGGCTGGCATGGACCGTCACATTGCACTCATCCGTGTGCTTTGTATCATCGTCACAATCGTCGGCTTCCATGTAACATATACGCCTCCCAATAAAGGCAGCCCACCCCACGAAAAAGGTCCTATAACATCCATGATGGGAGAACTGGTACTGCAGTTTAATAAGTAGTCATCAAAGCCACCAAGGTACTATTTACTGGCAGAGTGATATATCACGGGCCCACAACTGTAACACGGCTGTGATATATCACAGCTTACAATCAGTAAGCCCCCCATGATATATCACCGATACCACATATGCATGGTGCAGCCACCTTTCTATTCAAGCTCCACTTTTACTCTACCTTGTAGCCAGGGGTTCGCCCCCTCTGTGCCCATTATATCCCTACCAAGATACCTTGCCCGCCATCAGATCTACATATACGGATTCTGGGAGGAGGAGGGGCTGTCGAAGGAGCCACCAGTTCCGCCACCAGAGATTGTCCGCGCCATCATTTCGCTTCTGGTATTACAGGACGATTGAGCGCGCCATCACTTGCATTGTGTCCAGATCATACACCAGATCGTACGCCAGATCTCTCTACCATTTCAGACATCCGAAACACTGTACATGGTGGCAAAATCATGTTCTATACAGTCCTATCTATCTGGGTAGAATCGCCACCCGCCACTAAGTTCTCGTGGCCATAAGAAAGCAAAATGGATGGAGCCTCCCTCCACAGCTCGCTGAAACGGTCCCGAAGCTTCCTACGTAGGCTTGCCTGTCTCAATGCATAGGCTCTTTTCCCTTCGATTATGGAGAGATGTTCTCTCAGCCTCCACTCGCAAAGCCTCCGCCTGATCGTCGCTTCTTCGCGTTCCTCGGGGATGCTTTCCTCTAACTCCTCCGCCGTGGCGCAGCACCCCACGGATCCACTGGATCAGGTAAGGTGCGCTGTGGCTAGGTAGGCGCCAATAAATGTGCAGTTGGATCATACGTGGGTATGGTTAGTTACGGAAGACGACGTGAACTCCTGTGAGGCTCCCTTCAGCTGTCCAACCGCTCGGGATGTGATTCACGGCGCCATCTCTGTGCGACCATTAGGTTGCCGTTACGGTTAAATCAGGGCCTTACGGTTAAATCAGGGCCTTACGGTTAAATCAGGGCCTTATCGTCACTGAGTCTTGCGTTGTGTACAGACCTTTGCGAACCATGCAGGCGTCACGCTGCGGCCCTTCATGAAGATGACCGCACTACAGTTTGGATTGATCTTCCTAGTATAATTGGGCTTTCGTCGTGGGATCTTTTGGTTATGTCGGATACAGTGGTAAGTGTCCTCGTCTCCCTCATATGGTCTGGCTCCTCACTATATTTTTTTTTCAGGAGATCGCGGCACCGCCGGTTCACTTCGCAAGTGTTCTATCAATATTGTCAACTCGTCACCTCTCGTACCGAGAACAATCTCCTCCCCATCTTCAACTTCCATTCGTCAGTGGTGATGAACTTCCTATCTGCAGGGGAAGCTTATTGCGGATATTCAGACCCCCCTTTCGAGTATCGCAACCTCATTAACGTTCTCGTTGCCTGCACTCCGGATAGCAACTCCGTCAAACTCGCAGGATGCATTGCCGAGTACGGTGATTGGGGGTATAATTATGCGACGGATCCAATGGGGTGGCCGGGCTAC
This sequence comes from Tephrocybe rancida, assembly GCA_018858115.1. Classification (NCBI taxonomy): domain Eukaryota; kingdom Fungi; phylum Basidiomycota; class Agaricomycetes; order Agaricales; family Lyophyllaceae; genus Tephrocybe; species Tephrocybe rancida. The sequence continues at coordinate 26,152 of JABCKT010006482.1, forward strand.
GCCAATAACTACTACACTCATCCAGGAACCGAAAGGGGATTACGAGATGGTGGACACCTTAGCTTCACATGGGGTGGGAAGTGTGGGGACACCGATCCAGAGAGAGATGCTGTGTGAAACGAAACTTTGTGGGCTCTGGCTAGATATCGGTCACTGGGCGAATGAACGGGGTCCCATGTATCATTAGAGGCAGTTCAGATATGAAAGGTACGAGTAGCGGGCTTTGCGGCCGGAGGGCGCCCTACTTCGATTATGTTGGTCCCGTGACTAACATAAAAAGTAATTTAAATTTAAATTGGGTTTAAAAAGAATGTTTACACGGGTCCAATGAACACGCCAGGACATGGGTTTTCGAACCCCGTGAACAAACGCGACGCGTTTCGGGTGTGGAGTGATGATGCGTTTTGGTCATCGGTGACACGCAATGGAGCAGGATGCTTAGAAGGGGGAATGCTACAGGACCGAGTGGTTCGGATCTCTCCTCACACGTCCATCCCCCTTCTAGGTATGTCCTCAATTCATTTTACTCTGCGGGATCTCTCCTCACACGGACATCCCACGTGTAGTTATCACCGCAGCGTATTCTATATTTAAAGTCACCCACCCACCCACATTCCTACTTATTTGTTTCTTTGCTGTCTACCTATTGTACAAAAGTACATAGCCGACCACGATTCAAATACAACAATCGGGAATTTCGGCTGGCTAGAAAGCCGCCGGATTCCTCCGATTCTTTGCTATATACGGCGCGTTTTTAGCGGCATCAGGCATTCATTGGAATGAAATGTGCAGTGAACGCCACGCGTAAATGAAAGCCTCGTGGCCCGGAACGCCACACGCACTTCATATCTGATGTCACACGGTTCTGTGAGAACCCCGTCTCTTTCCCCTACTTAAAGGCTTATGCATATGTTAATACTATCTATACCCCAACCACCATCGGCTCCTCGACGATGGATCTGCTTATTAGTGTCCTTCATGTACTCTTCGTCAACATACACGATCTTTTGGTCCTGTTCATTCCCCTGTACTACGCTTCTCAAGCCGCCTCGATTCTCAACTCTGTTAAACTCTTGGCCTCAAACTCAGTAACTGGGCACATCGATAACGAAGGTCAAGAGCCCATTGCAGAATCTGCAATTGAACAGCTCGATATGGAAGATGACGGACACGAGAGAGGAGCGACCGCAGCCTCACGCCTTTCTCTCTCCCTGCCATCTCATGCTCGTTCATCTACACCACTTGCACGTGTCTTCGAGGAGGAGATTGAGAGCCTTTGGCCCACCTTCATAGAGCATCTCTGCAAAGGGTGGTTAATCCTCCTCACCACAGCCACTACATTGCTCATGTAAGTTCAACTCACTCTCTACAAGGGGCTTGTAGGGCTCACTATATGACAGTGGATCTGCGCCCCTTCTTCATCTTCCCGGGACTAACGAGGATCCTGTCGTGCGAGGTTTCGTCTACCTGTTCCTCTTCAGGTTCCTCGCTGTCGTACCCTCGGCGCTGACATTGCTATACTATTTCTACAAGACCCAATGGAGAAGCTATGCCTGTTACAAAGTATGTAATTGGTTCTCCTGCTATAAATCCTCTAACCAGTGACCCTTGCGCGTTCAAAGAAGGCTGAATCTTACCACCAATCGCATTTTCATATGCTATATATAATTCTCGCTTCACCTGCCATTTCTTTCTGCTGGTGAGGCCCGGTGATATCAAAATGTATGCTCTTTCCTCACAGGAAATTTTCTTCAGGGGCCTGATATTCATCATCCTTGCACTATTCTTGTCTCTCTGGCGTGGGGGGTTTTCAAATGCGCCATCCATGGTGGATACGCATCCCTTGACCTCTATGGCCTTTCGCATCATCATCACTGCAATGTTGTTGGCCGACGTCGCGTGGATTTTCTGGCTCATCGTCAATCTGAAGGTGTTTGAGGCCAAGACGAAAGGTGTTCCTCTTGCAGCGCCGCCTGCAGATGCTCGAACATGAAGGATCATCTCCCACACACCCCACGCCACCACGTTCTGTCTTATTTATTTTTTTGAGGCCAAGACAAAAGATGTTACGATTGCAGTGCAGCCTGAGGCTCGAACACGAAGAATCATCTTCCGTACATCCTCTACACCGTTACGTTCTGCCCCCCCCCTCTGATACCCCCGGCAGTCGTTTGCATTAGACATGTTTTTGTTATCGTTAACCTGTTGTATTCTTATTCGTACTTGCACCGCCTTTACGCCGTTTCGTGCTCTCTCGGTTTACCGTGCTCTACCAATAGTTTGGTTCCTCTCCCCCTCATTCTATATACCCTTTCGAACCGACATCTACTATTTTCGAACTAGTGAATTGAATTTCTTGTCCGCACACGGAGCCCTGTTACCATTGAACTAGACAAACACATCCGCGATTAACACACCCCCACCGGACGTGGCTAGGAGGCACAACTTCGGATAGATGGTCAGATATCTCCCGGTCAACGTTAGCGTTCAACGACGGCAACAACTGCAGCAGTTGATTGATATTCCACCGCAACCATGCTGTGAGTTATCTTTGCAATCAGGCGCGATCCTTCATCAATCCTCGTCGAAGGGCACCAATTTGTCTTGGCCCATAGTTGTACTTGCGAGATGAGATTCCAACTATGATCCTTCTTTCTCAACACACCCAACTCCCTTGTGCGTGAAATTCCGATCGTACATTTCTATATTCTCTTCTCTTCTATCCTCTTCCTCTACTCTAAATCCAAAACAAATCTACGCGCCCAACACCCCCCAAATACGATCCTCCACCTCCCTCACGACCTCCGCACTCGTATTAAGGCTCGTCATAAAATACGCGACGTTCCCCAGCGTGCGGTAATGCACCGCGTACGGCGCGCCGCCCGGGGCCTGTGTCGCATGGGAGTCGGAGGCGAGGTGTAGTTCGGATAGGGGTTTGAGCGTTTCTTGCGCTGCGTGGGATGTGTATCCTGTGTGCCGAAAGAGTAAGGGGAAGGAGAGGAAGGGGGAAGAGAAGAGAACGCACCGCCGGTGGAGGAAGAGATTTTGATCGCGAGGACGCACCCGAGGGTCATCACCTCCTCTACGCGCGGTGCCTCTGAGAGGCGCAGGACGAAGTCGGGGTCCCAGAAGCTCCATACCTTTGTCTCCTGACCTTTCTGCTCCCCTTCCTCTTCCCCTTCAGTTTTGGTTTCAGCAACGCCCCACATCCCCCTCGCCTCCTCCCATGCCCCTGCCACGCCCCGCTCCATCTCCCCAATCTCCTTCAACGTCTCAACAGCAACAGCGCACCCCACCGCATGCGCGCTGTACGAGTGCCCATGCAACAAAGCGCTTTCCTTCCCTTCCCCTAGGAACGCATTGAATATGCCCTCCTTGGCCATGGTGGACGCGAGAGGGACGAGCCCGCCGGTGAGGACCTTGGCGTGCACTGCGATGTCGGGGGGACCGAGGAGGGGAGGTGGGGTGAGGAGGGAGAGACGGTAGAGGCCTGTGAAGACTTCGTCGTGGATTATTGGGAGGCCGGCAAAGTCGTCTGGGGAGGGGACAGGTGGGGAAGGACAGAGGCCGAGGGAGGGGTCGGAGAGACGGACGACGTCCATTAGGATGCGCTGGAAGAGGGGGTCGACGAAACGCATGCCGCCGGCGCCGAGCACGAGGGGCTCGAGGACGAGCGCGGCGAGGCGGAGGGTGGCTTCGCCTGCGGATCTAGCCTTAAGACGTGCCTCCTCGAGTCGGTGTAGAATGCCCTCGATGTGGGCTTTGTACGCCAGTGCGAGCGGGCTCCCCAGACGCGCGGGGACGTTATACACTTCCTGTAGATCGTCGAAGTCTGTGGGTAGGGAAGAGGCGGGTGCGATAGAGGCGGGGAGCGTGATGGAGAGACGCCCCGAGCGGAAGGAGACGGTAGGAGGGTCGAGCCATACGCCTTTTGCGGAGTGCCATTCGCAGGTGTAGACGCCTGGTTCGCAAGCATCCATAGCGCCGATGGTGTCGCCGTGGTACGAGCCTGTGAGGCCCAGTACACCGAGTTGTTCCTTCCCCCCCTCGCCCCCCCGTCCGGTGCGTCTAGTGAAAGCGCGCAAAGCCATCTTCAGGCCCACCTCCATGCCAGTGCTCCCGTTATCGCTGATGAACACGCGGTGCGCCCATCCCTTGCCGGGGCCGTCGAGGAGCGCCTCGGCGAGCTGGAGAGCGGGAAGGTGAGAGGAGCCAGGGAACATGACGTGCCCGTATCGGCCGGCGGCGCGTGCTGCGGCAAGGGTGGAGCGGGTGTGGGCGTGTCCGAAGGTTTGGGTCCACCAGGAGGCGGAAGAGTCTAGTTGTGGGGAGAGGAGGGATGTGGTGTGGGTGGGGGCGTAGACACTGAAAAAGTCAGAATGGGCACTGTCGATTACGTTTACGGAGTTTACGTGTGCGTGCTGGACGAAGGGCCACCAGATGGATTTGAGCGTGCGTTCGGGGATGGAGTCGAGCTCTGCGATGCGGGCGGTGTGTGCGTCGGTTAGGTGTTTTACGGCGTCGAGGACGCCCCCGGTGGGGCTTACGAGGCGTTGGTAGTATTCTTCCGTCGAGCGGTGGGTCTCTGTTGGGGATGAGAGCCGCTCTGGGGGCTGCTCGAACGCGGCGACGTACACGCCGCGCTCGGAAAAGTACATTGAGAGGTACTCGTAGTTTTTGTAATAGTCATCGCGGAAGAGGAGGACAGCATCGAGGATGTAGCCGCGTAGGAGGAGGGCCTCGTACGCTGCGATCGTGGTTGATATTCCGCCGAGACGGGAGTCTGCGATGAGGATTGTGGGGAGGAAGAGGGAGCGGTAGGCGTCTGCTTGGGTTGTACCCGAGAGAGTAGGGCTGTGGACGCCGCCTGCAGTTTCTACGTAGAGATGGGCGGGGGAGGAGTTTGTGTGGGCGGTGCGGCGGATATAGGCAGCGATGGTGTTTACGAGGGTAGAGTCAGATATTGGTGGTTTTTTGTCTAGTTTGGCAGCGAGATGTGGACTGACGGGTTCAGAGTATTGGTATAGGCATTCAGTGAATACGCGATTACTGTTTGCATGACGGTCTACATGGAAAGTGTCTGCATCTGAGAGATTTCCAGTGCTGACTGGTTTGAGATAAAAAGCATTGTTAGTCTTTGCTGAAGCTCTAACCAAAGCTGTTGTTAGAATTGTCTTGCCGACGTCTGTGTTTGCGCCAAAGACGTGGTGAACTCGCAGATGGCGGAAGAGAAGCGACATGCTACAAAATATTAAATTAATTAGCCGAGCCGAGAAACACGCCGCCCCCACGTGACTACATGTTGTTCAACGCGTGTTTTCAACTTTCTCTCTGTTTTCAAACTACCACGATGCAGCCAAAGACACCTTCGCGCAGAAACAGAGCTCGCTCAGACGCAAAGACACCCTTGACTCCTTCACTAGTCTCTGGTCTAAATAACATCTCACTCAACCCTTTTGTAGTCTCCTCCCGCCCCTCCTCTCCCATAAAACGAGCAACATCAACCTCCATCCCCGTCTCCGATTCTCTCCACCGCCAAGCAGGCACAGGCGTAATCCGCAAAGGCGGCGTAGAATCAAGATTGGACGTAGTAACGCGCGACTACGTCCCCCCACCTAAACCCGAAGTCAAGCGCTCACGATCGACTCCGGCGTCCGCACACCGCGATCGATTCATCACCAATCGGGATGCCGATACAGACGTCGCTGCCACCCTGGAGCAGATGCACTTGAACCCCAAATCCGTATCGCCAGGACACACCGCCCGCCTCGTGGCTGCCACCGGTGTGCCCCTCAACCGCAGAATCCTAGGATACCACGAGCCGCCCCCCGCTGCCTCATCCTCGTCCGATACAGCACTCGCCCAGCACCGAGAGTTCGCGAGACCTCTATACGCCCAACGCGGGGTGGCACTGCCCTCCTCCATCGGCGCCACCAAGGCCCGAAAGATCCCTACCCAGCCCGAACGCGTGCTCGACGCCCCTGGACTCGTGGACGATTTTTATCTCAACCTCCTCGCGTGGTCCCCCGCGAATACAGTCGCAGTGGCGCTCGAGGCCGCTACCTATATATGGCACGCCGATACCGGCACTGTGTCCCAGCTCGGCGACGCACCCGAGGGAACGTACGTCTCGAGTGTCGATTTTTCAAATGATGGCGCGTTCCTTGGTGTTGGGCTCGGTACCGGCGACGTCGAGCTGTGGGATGTGGAGGCAGGTCAGAAGTTGAGGACTATGGGGGGACATGCCGGGCAGGTCGCGACGCTCGCGTGGCACCAGCATATTTTGAGTAGTGGATGTGGCGATGGAAGTATTTGGCATCATGATGTTAGGGTTCCGAAACATAAGGTTATGGAGTTGTTGGGACATACTGGCGAGGTGTGCGGGCTTAGGTGGAGGGCGGATGGGGAGTTGCTAGCGAGTGGGGGGAATGATAATGTTGTTAATATTTGGGATGGGAGGGTGGGGGATGTCGGGGAGAATGCGAGGGGGAGCGCAAAGTGGACTAAGAGGAATCATACGGCGGCGGTGAAGGTGAGCCCGTCATGTAAGTATCATGGAAGGAAGTCTAACTAGCGTCCGCAGGCCATCGCGTGGTGTCCCTGGCAGCCCTCCCTCCTCGCCTCCGGCGGCGGCACCAACGACGCCACAATCAACATCTGGAACAGCACCACCGGCGCCCGTCTCCACTCCCTCAAGACCCCCTCCCAAATAACCTCCCTCCTCTGGGCGCCCCACAAAAAGGAGATCCTCTCCACGCACGGGTTCCCAACGAACGCATTGATGGTGCATGCGTACCCCAGTATGGAACGCGTGGCGGAGATCAGGGACGCGCATGATGCGAGGGTGCTGTTTAGTGCTGTGGGGCCTGGGGGGGATGTGGTGTGTACTGGGGCTGGGGATGAGAATTTGAAGTTTTGGAGGGTTTGGGAGGGCGCGACAGAGGGGGGGAAGAGGAAGAAGGTCGTTGGTGCCGGTGGGGCGGGAGAGGAGGTCGGAGGGGGGCGCATTAATTCGACTAGGGAGGGGATTTTGAGTATTCGGTAGGCAGGGGGGGAGGAAGGCGCCAGGGTCATGTGGGGTCTTGTGGTGAAGGATTTTGAGTATTAGGTAGGGGGCATTTGTTCCACGACATGCGTGGCGCATGCTTGGGCGGCCTTATATTCTTCGCCACAACTCGTCAGGACTTCGATTCAGTTGTTATCGAAGGCGGTCAGGCCCCTCGATACATGAGCGATCTACAGATAGGTTTGAGAATGATTTGTATCGATACAAATGGTGAATCGACATGGAATCGTTTTTTGCGTGGGTCGTCCAAGAATGAAATCGTCGCAGTTGCGCCTCTGAGGCTGCAGCATCTCGAAATTTCTCTGTGTTATGCCAAGCTCAGCTTGACGGGGTATGGTGGGTACATAATGAGGTATCATAGTAATTAGTAAAGCCATAAATAATAAAGAAAGTCATAGTATACCATATATCATCGAAAATCAAGTTCTGAAACCCAGACCCTTCATCTCCCTCGTGCGCCCTTGTTTGGCCAAGGCCTCGTCTGCTTCTAGTTTCTCGCTCCGCTTCATGAGCTCATTGTCGGTATTGGAATGGACCTCGCGTAGTTCCTTCTCGAGGTATGCCAGGTGCCCTTGCTGTCGATGTTTTTCTAGATCCGGGGGCTTGTATTGCATCATCTCCTTGACGCGTTCGGTAAAACGGACATAGGGTTCGAAGTTTATCAGAGGGATGCCGTCGACGCCGACGACGCGCGGTATTTCGGGGAGGCTCAAACGAGAGTTCTCGAGGTGGGCGACTGAGGGGATTTTTAGGATCGTGAGTCAAGCTTGTGAGGAGGGATGAACACACGTACATATCCACGGAATGCATCTATCGCCAACTTCTTTGGATAGTTTTTCTTGGAGGGTTGTGCGGTAGTTCTGGTAATTTGAAGAGGGATCTAAAAGGCTGTGTAGTTGGCCTAGCGTTTTGTGAACTTTGGGGGAATCCCGAGAGAGCTCCTCATCGGTAAGACGCAGGCGTTTTATCGGTTCTGAGTGGAGTGCGCGGATGATTGCAGTGGCGGAGGAATAATTGTGAAACGTGAGGCAGGCCTGGTGAATAAAAGGTCAGATAGACATGTTTTACTGAAGTGTACTATGTTCCTGGCCTTTGCGGTGTTGACAAAGAATCCAAGGGCTTTCGCCCGCTTTCTAATAGTATCGTAGTTTAGCACGGACTGCTTGACCCAGAGCACGATCGTGGTGTTTGTGAGGCACGCAGCTTCTACGTTCGAACGACGCTTCCTAGTCAGGTGGGCGATATAGTCTATCGGAAGGATAGCCTTGTATTTATCCCCTTCTAACAGGGTAAGGGCTATTGCAATGTCGGTGGGGCTTATCTCTGATGTTCTGAGTACCTGCTGCGGAAGGGGCCGAGATATGGCTGAAGTCGAAGGGTCAGACCTAGCCTATAATAAACTTAGCTATGACTCGGAGTACTTTTTTTTTGCAGAGGCTCTGCCGGCAATCTTACCTGGTTGTCAATTAGGCTTAGAAGATCTATTACTTTGTCGTGCATGGTTGTAGAGCTCTTTATAGATCGTACAGCTACGCAGAATGTCTTCATGCGCCGCAGAAGTTGGGAGTTTACCGAGAGATGAGGACTTGTGAGCCAGTAGTGAACAATCGTGACAATGCTGACACGGAATCCTTTTCAACATAGGTCCATTTTATAAGGAAGAGAGACGGGCTTACTTGAGCTGCACTGTGACCCTTCGCTGAGGCTGGCCAGGCACCCATCCAGCTTCATGGAATTTGCGAACCAGAATTCCAAATAGGTCATCCCATGTTATGAAGTCGGTACATCCTATAAAAAAAGACTCTCTGTAATCATAGTCTTCCTGACGCTCTGAGTATCCGGATTGTGAGAGGACGGTTTATTGGCGTACTGAAAGAGGAGGCTCACCCAGACCACTGATTAACTTCTCAATTAGTCCCTCTAGTGTCCCAGACAACACGGTCCCAGTTCCCTTATCGACGTGCACGGTTGGTCGTTTCTCTGTGACGACATCCTCGACACTTGAATTGACCTGAATACCGGAATCAATAGATACTGTACTCCTCGGGGCACTGTGACTGTCGGACGAGGTTCTTGAAAAGCTTGGCGATGACGATGCAGATGACGGGATTGCCAAGTTTGCTGTTCCTAGCTCAGAGTGACCAGACAGGGATGGGCTGCCACGCGAGAGCAGCAGAGCACCGGGGGCGAGGGAATCAGATGGACGTGGCTTATCTAGGCTCGAACCAATGGCGGAACCTGCGAACCCATTGTCTTCTGGTAAAGTACCCACACGCTGTGATAGAATGGTAAGAGCCGGTGCTGGCTTTGAACGCGGCGAAGCGACAACGATGGGCCTTAAAAAACGGGGTAAAGACAACTTCGAACGTTGCTTTGGTGGCACAGATCTTGCCGATGCTGGCAGGCCATGCATCAGTGACATAGCAGTTGTGGAATCGGACGAAAATACCTATGGTGGTGCCCCGCATCTCCGACAAACGGGTTTTGATAACAGTCATCGTAGGACGCGACTCTGGCTTCTTGTGCCAACATGCTTTCATCAACGACCAGAGGTCGTCATTCAGGCCTTGAGCGGTGGCCAGCCGACCTGGACGCTCGGGGACCTTGCCACGATCAAGCTCGCGTAGGGCGTGATAATCTTGAGGAATATTATTAAACGGCTGTTCTCCTGTCATGAGCTCCAAGCAAACCATGCCGAAACTCCACACGTCTGAAGTAGTCGCTAAGTTGTTGGCAGATAACAATAACTCCGGAGCAGACCACCGGGAAGTGAGGTTTGAAGAAGAGGATATTCCAGGGCCACACTGCGAAACGATCAGTATGGTTGTTCTTCCTCAGGGGGTTCAAGGGGACAAACATCTTCCAGAAATTTTGAGAGGCCAAAATCAGCCAATACGGCGGTAATTTCACCCGTAATTAAGATATTTGCCTGGTAGAATGGTCAGTGCACGCTGCTTTCTTGATAACCCTTGAGCCATACACAACGAAGGTCCCCGTGAACAATGCCGTTTAGATGGAGATATTCTAGTCCTGGAGATGAATATTAACAAATACCTTGATTGAAGATCACAAACGTGGCGTACCAGTTGCTACTTCGTTCAGGATGCGTAACCTGTCAACTGTGGCATGCATTTGGACATATGAGATTGCAGTCCCATGCTCCATCCAAGGGCACACCTATCCCGTCTGTTATTGATTTTTGAAAAGATTCCTAGATGTCAGGATCAAGCTACCGTGTAGATATCTTCCCCAATACGAGCAATCCCGTACAGAGGAACCACATTTTCATGTTTGAAGGTTCTCCATATGGCGACTTCGCGTTGAAATCGCTGATGGGTATGTTCTTTGATTTAAGTCAGAATAGTATGTATTCAGAACCCACTTTTTGGGCGTCTCTGTTTTTTGCCAGACGCTGAGGCAAGCGCAAGGCGACCTTGGGCTTCCGCCCTGGGTAAACACGCCATCAATGTTCGATCCCTATGTTCACTCACTGGTTCGTGATTATGCCATTCCCCTAAAATCTTTAGATTAAGATGCAAGTGATATGTGACAAACCTGATTGCACATACCCAAGAAGACATTATTATATGCGCCCCTTGCAAGAAAATCATTGTGGGTCAGTGTCACTTGCCCAGTCACTTTGAAAGGTATCAGAATCGATCTGTTCCGCATACGACAAGAGCATACAGTCCTCGAGCGGGGAAAGGTTTGTTATCTTTTGATGCAACTGTGAGAGCCTCTTTTGAAACGACTCCTCCTGGCTCGGTTCAAGATTGGGGTTATGCAATTCCTGAAGAATGTTTCAGGTCTTTCATTTTGAGACGAAGGCCCTCTTACTGTCTCAAAGCTGTTAATGACATCTTGTACCAAGCGGGAGGGCTGGAGGCTCCGCAGCATCTTCAAGTCCTGTTGACTCTCCATAATTTTTGCCCAGAGGTCTCGAATTTCGGCTCTATCGCGTTCTCGAATTGCCTTAGACTCCTCTTGAACCCGCATATTTCCCAGCCCAACACTTATCTGAATGCATGCGCATATGAGTGGAGCCCAAAATATTCTAAAGACGGAATCATACATTAAAGGTCATCATGGTGGCGTCCAAGTCACGATGGAGCTTGTCTAGGCCCTCCTTGATATCACTTTGCTGCAGGAAACTCTGAATCCTGCTGAGAGCAGCCCACTCATTGACCTTTTTGTTAATCTTAAAGAGAATTCTGGGATGGATCGCAAGTTGGGCTATGGAATTCACAACACGAAGTAATGCGACTGACGCTGTTATCTCGTCAGGCAGCTCTATAGCTCTCGTTCCCTCTAGACCAATTGAATGCTCGCGCAGAGATAACATCAAGTTTACGCATCGTCCACTTAAGTCGATACACTGCTGCTGCAATTGAAATGTGTAAGAACAGTGGTCAGACTGTGGTCCCATCGCCAAATTTGATCACATACCCTGTAGATTTTGACGTTCTGGATAATTTCACAGGTCGTTATTACTAAAAGATCATGTGGTCAGTGTACTGCAAGAATGGGCTGGAGGACGCTTTGACGCACATAGAGTGATGGCAGCTGCTAGTCCAGGTGCCCCAAATCCAGCCAAGTCGGCTATCAGCACGCTGCTCATCCGAAATTGAATTTCGGTAGTGTAGGTGCTGTGGGTGTCTATTAGCAAGAACACTTGTCGCTTGTGCTCGACAGTGACAAGAGATAGTAGCAGACAGTAAGTTAGCCTGGGCATTGCCTTATTTACTAAATATCATGAACCAGGAACACAATGACGAGGCGTGGAGATGTCAAATAGTGACAAATCCCATTCTATTTATTCTCCTGGACGGAGTAGGTATATATGGCGGATTCCGGGAGGTGGGCGGTGGTGGTGGTGTACGTGGGCGATCGTAGAGTCGGATGCATGCATCATCAGGAAGTTTCAAAATCCTGATCAAACTGTGAATTGTAAGATATCGAAGGTACCCTTTGCCAATCGGACTTCGGGAGTCGACGTGATAACTTCTGAAATACTCAGACAACTGTGTAGTAAAATTTATAGAAAGGGAAGGGATAGGGTAGACCGGTGACCGTTCCCTTTAAAAGAGACAAGGTTATAATCGAGGTTCCGAGTCGTCTCTCATTATAACGAATGGTTACGAGTCTAGGGATGGGGTTTGTAGGCTTATGGAAACAGGTCGTGCAAGTGCCAAATTCTGGGACTTGCAAAACTCTCGTCACAAATCGTCACACTTACAGACATAGCTAAGCAAACGGCAGGCGCTGCATTTAGGATATCCGTAGCTTGCGTAGGTTTGAATCAGTTGATCTACTCTGCCTGGGTCGGAGACTAGGTACATTTGGAGTTTCTTGTTTTCCTCCCTGAACCTTATTTCCTTCACGATCCGCCGCCACTGGATCACTGGGCCTTTCCCCTTGGCCAACAGCCCTGTCATGCGCGCAGATGCACCGTTTCGTTTGCATTGTCCTTTATACCTCTGCTATTGCTCCAAAACTTCGGGTCCAGCTCCATTTACACTAACAGAGAATGCTCCCCAAAACTATAATGCTCTGCCCAATAGAACGTAAGACCGGGACGATTTAAGATCGATTTTGAGTTTTACGCCGGAAGTTTACGACAATTCGCGACCCAAGGATGTCAGCAACCTCACACTGGAAACGAATCCAAGGTGGGCCTAACTGATCCTATGCCTAAACAATTAGAATGAGAATCAACTTCAGGAAGTTCTCAAACAATTAGTTTCGGGGCTCCCGGGACTAGAAACCGGGCGATCTCATTGGTGACTGATAATTCTCAAACTATTAGTTTCGGGATGGATTAGATATGACCAGCTCGATTCACATTCATTTTCATTATGTTCCTTAAGACTGATTTTAGTACACCGTTCAAAGTGTCCTACAACTGGGCATGATCTCCCTCTGACTGTCCAACTCAGCAGGCTTTAGCCTATCCCTAGGATTCCTTCAACATGGCCTCGCATACGTTCCAGAAGAGGCTTCTCCCGACCCTTTTTCCAACGCCCCCACATGTTGCTCAGCCCTGCTATCTTTGCGTTGAGCTCGATCGAGCATGTTGAGCCCATGTGCGGCGGATCCTGGCCGGGCGAGTGACTCGGTGATCTCCATCTATTAAGCAGTTCGTAAGCATACGATCTAGCGTTGTTCGCATCGTACTCACCAAGTCAGCAACAAATTGATCAACGAGCTAGAAATATGTACGAATCAACAAGAGTCTACGGGTGTCGAAGGCTGAAACCCTCACCACTTCCGTCATACTCTCCTTGACGACTACGCGAAGAATTTGGACCTGCTCCAAAGAGGGAGGCAGCTCATAGTTGGGCACAATCCTGAAGTTGGATCAAGTTAGGGAGCTGAAGGGGGAGCTGTATTCCGTAGAATTACCATCCTTTCGCTCTCAAAAGCGTCTGTATCCACCGCTGCTCGACTTCCGGGTATTTCTCCTGGAATGCGTCCGAGAAGCGGAACGACACGACGGGAAGTCCAGGACTATAAGCCTGTCGAAGTCCATCAATAAGTAACTGACATCTAACAACATCATGGAGTTTTCACCTCAGGGTCATTTTCATTGACACCAACAGCTCCTTTGGCGGCTTCCAAAGTAGTTGGAATTTTACGGTGTATGTCGCTCAGGACTGTGTAGTACTTGCTATTTTCCAAAGCGCGGCTCAAAAGACGGGCATTCTTGAGGTCGTCGAGAGCGACAGCGCGATACCCTTCGAAGCCGAGGTGGATGAGATTAAAGTACTGCGTTATGATGGGCGCTGCGGGGCGGGAGAAGTTGAGGGAGAAGGAGTATTCGACTGAGCCGAGATAGTGGAGTTCGAAGATAAGCTCCTTCGGGAGATGGGCTTTGTCCCTCCAGATGATCCAGCCTACACCGACATAGGAAAGCCCGAACTTGTGCCCCCTTGGATAAGAAGTAAGCTCAAAGATATGGCCAGGAATGATAAGGAACATACGAGGAATTGATTGAGACGACTCGGGGCAATTTGAAATCCCATATGAGCTTGGGCTATACCAAAGTGAATGAGACGAACGACATGAAGGTATTCATTGGCTCAGCTCACCGTAGCGAAGGGAGCCACGAATCCGCCAGATGCAGCGTCAACTGAGATACCATTGTCAATGTCGTGTCATAATCAGTAGTCAATGAAGTATAACCCACCATGGATGGGCACGTAATGGCCCGTCTTCGTCTCGTATTCATCAAGTAGGTCGGAAATCTCTTTGACAGGTTCATAATGGCCGGTGTATGTGCCTAAGGTGCCATGTCGTTGAGCTGACAAGGAAAAAAGAGCAAGAACTTACTGCCGAGGATAACGAAGATACCAATTGTGTTCTCATCGACGTACTCCATCGCTTTCTTCGCGTCGAGTCTGTAATGGCTTTCGACGGTCACAGGGACCAGTCTACATTCGACCTCGAAATAGCGAGCGAACTTCTCAAGCGCAACTTGTGCATTTGCACCCATGACGATGTTAGGGCTGTAACTTTCGTGAGCCTAACACCAGGAAGGGTACGAAAGGGATCTACCCAGGCTCGTGGATGCTCTTGCCGGCAGCCTTGCGTTTGGCTTGCCAGATCTTCTTCATGGCGAGGCCACCGAGCTGGATGGCTTCCGAAGATCCTGTTGTCGCCGTTCCAATTGCACCTTTTGCAGATGGGGCGTGCCAGAGATCGGCGAGGATGGAGATGCCTAATCACAGGTGGTAAGCGCGCATGTAGCAAAAGGGTGTGTACGCGCTCACATCGGGTGTGAAGTGCCTCTGAGGTTGTCGTCAGATGAGACCTAGGAGGAATATCGACCTTACTCACGTGTTGCAGGGTATTCATCCGTATCTAGTGGCCGGTGCTCAATAGAAGAGGAAGTATATACGAGCTCGGGAACCCACCAATGAGGTTCTTGGACTGATTCTCTTTGAAAAGTTTGTCGGCCTCGGGGGGCATCCAAGTGTGTACGAAGGATGCCAGATTGAGAACTGGAGAGCCGTCTGCACGCACGTCAGACACAGAAAGACACGCAGTAACGACGCCACCGACCTAAGCTGAGCTCGTCGTGGATGAGTTGATACGCAGATGCGGCATCGAGGCCCTAAGTCGGGTCAATAAGCAGCAGGTTGACATGAAGGGGTACGGAAGACACACCTTCGAGGCGATTCTGTACTTGGGGATGGGATTGGTACTGTAGCGGGCGCCGTATGTATGTTGGACTTGGTTGAGATTAGCGTTGGTGAGCCCATGGAAATGTGATTTCTTGTCCTGAACCGGGTTCAGCTTGGAGAGCATATAAGAACGTGTATATACTGACATGAGCTTCTCTGATGAGATGGTCTGGATTGACGTGCTGCTCGACGTGCTGAGTAACAGCGATGAGACAGGGAAAGAGTATGGAATACCTTTGAGAGGGCCATGGTCGTTAGGAATGGAGATGTCGGCGTTTGGGTGTTGAGACTTTATATGCCTCAAGCAGTCTATGATGTCACGAGTGATCCAGGCTGCGCAAATGACATGTTCTGGAAGAGGGCTATATTTATAAATGACAGAGTTGCGAGGTTGCGAGGCGATCTACGCCCGTCCGTGGAGGTTCTGGAATGTGCGTGCCTTGCATGTGGCCACGAAAGGGTGTAAAGATCCATTGTTCGTTGCATTATAGTTTGGCGATCGTCCTACTGGTATTTGTGTGTAGCTTCTCCAGGCCTATCTTTGTCTCTATGCCCATAGCCGTACTCTTTCGCGTCTCACTGTCCACAAAGACGTGGGTGTATCCACCGACGGCGGCGGGCGCGTCCTTGCCCTCCTCGAAGACGCCAACCTCGTAGGTCACGGAGCTCTTGCCGAGTTTGCTCACGCGCAAGCCTAGATCCAGAACTTGTGGGAATGATAGAGGGGCGAAGAACTGCGCTTTTCATAAGCTATTTTCATGAGAATTTGGAAGATTCTACGGACTTCGCAGAATGAAGACACGACTAGCCCAATCTGTGGGGATTTGTTGGGCCGCAACCCACAGTTATCGATCAGGTAGGTGTTGACTATGGAGTCAAAGAGGTGGTAGTAGATAGAGTTGTTGATATGCGAGTACTGGTCGTTGTCGCTCCTGGTAAATTGGAACCGGTGTTGAACATTTGCCAACGAAACTTATGACGCGACTCACCATCTTGTCCGGTAAGGCAAGAAATAAACATAGTCAGACCTATGTCTCTCCTTGAGACTTACTTCAACCATATCGTCGAGCACACAGCAGAGGAAGGATAGAATGCCAGAATAACATGCTCGTGAACGGGGTGGAGATGGTTATTGGCCGGGCCGAATAACGCCAACCCCAAACTAGGGTCAAGATCGGGTTTGGCCGAACACACGCGTCCCTCCTCGACGCGTAATTGCAAGTCACTCTCTCGCCTCGTCTCTTGTTCGTCGCCAACTCCCCCCCTGCCACACCTCACGAACAATGGAGACCTCGTTTGCAATTACAGGAAAAGGATATGTTATCGTAGCGTCTGATACTACCGCTGCTCGGTCCATCGTCAAGATGAAGATCGACGAGGACAAAATCAAGACTCTCAGTCCTCATCTGCTCATGGCTTACTCTGGAGAGCCAGGTGCGTATTCACAAAGCCATTAGCCAAGTACATTCACTGATAAAATCATACATCTATATCTGCAGGTGACACAGTCCAGTTCGCTGAATACGTCGAGCGCAACATCCGCCTGTACCAGATCCGCAACCTCTACCCTCTCCGCCCCTCCGCCGCCGCTTCCTGGATTCGCCGCTCTCTTGCAGAGTCCCTTCGCTCACGCAAGCCATACTCAGTGAACTTGTTGCTTGGAGGCTACGACACTGCGACATTCACGCCGCACCTATACTGGATCGACTACCTGGGCACGATGACGGAGGTGCCGTTCGGTGCACATGGGTACGGCAGTTACTTTGCGCTCAGTTTGCTTGATAGGTGGGTGCTGGTTATGTGTTCTGACTGGCTATGATCGGCTTCCTCATGCATCGTTAATCTCAAAGGTATCATGATCCTGAAGCAACGCTGGAGGAGGGCCTCGCGACGCTCAAGAGGTGCATAGATGAAGTGTCTAAGCGGCTAGTCGTCTCGCCGGGGAAGTACAAGGTCAAGGTGGTGGATAAGGATGGCGTTCGTGAGGTTGAACTATAATTGATTGACTGGTTATCGGTTTTGTACTTGCATTGACTCTCCATTTCATTTATCTGTATCAAATCTCAATCTCAAGCGACACTCGGAGGAAAGTCAGTAGTAAGGATGTGGCGTGCCGCGTTATGCTTCAGCTGGAGAAGATCCACGGGAGTATTTATATTTCACAGCCTAGCCAAATACGCGACGTTCACGGCGTCAGAATTATTCGAACTTTGTTTTTACCCACAAGAGTCAACTATGGGCGGCGCAAACCTCGAAGTCTTCAAATTCTCTCTCTACCTCTTTGTTCCCATTGCCGCGCTCGTCCACTTCGGTGACCCCGATTGGTACAGAGAGCACGTCGTTCCGGTATGTACATGCCTCCATTCATGTGCTGCCTGTATCTTCCCACTCACACGACGAACACTCGCAGTACCGGGACAAACTATTCCCTTCTGCGGACAGAACGCTACAGGTACGTGAATGACATGCTCTTGTTGGAGGGAGTTGCTGATGTGTGTAATTGTAGCGGCTCCCGAAAGACCAGACTGCAGTGCGGGATGAGCTGAACAGGATACGCGCGGAGCGGCTTGCGAAGAAGGCGGCAAGGGACGCAGAGGAAGCGAATTCAAAGTGAAAGCCCAAATCTGAAAGCCGAAAGACAACATTAAATGTTATGGTGCGTGCCCTTCACTCGATTTTACGCTCGTTCGTTTGGGAATAATGGAATTTCTAGATGTACAAATATTCCCATGTATATTCGGTATGATACCGTGTGCCACCTACCCCCTGGCTGTCTATGTCTATTTCTCCACCTCGAGCGTGCTCCCGTCGTCTATCAGCACGCCCCAAGCCCCGCCCTGCGCCTTGTCCTGCGCGACGAGGGCCCCATACTCCGCCGCTTCGGCAAGCGAGATCTTGAACCCCCCACAGACGACGAACACGACGGTCCGCTTGGTGCCTGGGCTGTTGGGAGGAGGCATGAGTTTGCGGAACAGCGAGGGGGCGTAGGCGGGCGTAAGGGTCGTGGAGCATGCGAGCTCGACTAGTAGTTTGTGGTCGTCTGTTCGTGTCTGGGGTGTCAATATCACGTTTTACACGTTCTTCCCACTTGCACTGACAATGAGAATGAGTGGGTGGGAGCAGAACGTACCGGCGAATTGGGCAAGAGCGTGCATGCTCAGCTCATCGGGGACGCTTGCGCTCACGATCCCACCTGAACGGGACAGGGCCATCTGAAGTACCTGCGCTGAGGGCTGCGACGCGCCGAGCGATCCTGAGGCCCTCGAGGTGAATTGGTGGAAATGAGCCAAGGGCAGGGAGAGGGAGGCGTCAATAGTGAGGGTGACGTGTGGTGGGAGGACCTGCGCGGTGCTGTTGAAGCGGGGGGCGTTGAGGGAGAGGGAATGGTAGAAGCAGTTGGAGCCGATTGTTTCGAGGGCGATGAGGGGGACTGTTGTGGGGTTTAGATGTGAGTGGCTTGAGTTTGGGTGAAAGAGAGGAACGCACCGTCGTCCCACCCGACCTTTGCACATCCGTGGATTAGGCCACCGAGCAGACCACCGCCGCCCACACTACAGAATATGGCGTCGGGTTTGGTGTTATTCGGGAGCTGGGACGCGATCTCGGAGACCATGGAACCATGCCCCTCCCAGAGTGTCTCATGGTCATACGCCGGGACCATCACCCTGTGCAACGCAGTATTCATTAGCACGATAATCAGCTATGAACTGCGTAACCATTACAAGATAATGACTCACGCATTGTCCTCGCGTGCGACGTGTGCCTGCGCCGCCTGCAGAGCCTCAGCGTAGAAGCGGCCCACGACTTGTACACGCGCGCCCTGGCGCCGCAGGATGTCGATTGTACTTTGTGCTGCGCCTGTAGGGAGGTATACGGTGCAGAGGAGGTGCAAGGCATTTGCGGCGCAGGCGGCTGCGAGGCCGGCGTTACCACCTGACGCGGCGATGAGGTGCACAGAGGCCCCATGTGTTTGGACGGCACGCTGAGCGAAGAGGGTGATGCCGCGATATTTGAATGAGTGGGAGGGGTGGGTGGTCTGTTGTAAGGGGTTTTAGGTTGGTGTGATTAGGGTGAATGAGGTAAAGGACACACTTCAAGTTTGAGGTAGGCATTTACACCGAGTGTTTCGGATATCTTTGGTGAGTGTATGAGGGGAGTTGTGTCGCAGAGAGGTGTGTCCATTGTAGTTTGAAGGAGGAGATGATAAGAATTGGACGGAGTGATGTAGATCGCTTAATTTTGGAATCTAGTGATTGATGTAATGGTAATTTGCGTCGGCCCGGACACCCGGACAACTCAACACCACCACCTTTACTATTAGGCTTTAGCGCGTGTCGTCCAACAATACAGGCAGCATTACTACCTCATCTCGGCAATCTGACACGCTTCCGCCATGCGCTCAATCGAGATAGTCCCAGACGACGAACAAGAGAGCAGGCCACGCATGGAGTCGAGATGGGGATTTAAAGGATCTCGGACGGAATTAAGGAAGTACACTCCGAGTGGTCATTCGGGCTCAGACGGTTACGGCAGGTACGAATGACGAATAACTTAGCACCCTCTCCTCCGAGACGGAACGGGACAGGCGGTGAGGAAACGATAATCTTGGAGCTCAAGATGGTTCTGCTAGACATCATCAACGGTGGGCGGGACCTGGGAGTTCGAGGAGCCTGTCACGGTGTCGTACTGTGCACCAGGTGCTGATCCACACGAGGCATCGCCGACGATAGTGGGTATGATCGAAAGGCGGGAGTACGAGCTGCGGAAGTTGTTCCGGTGGAAGTGCCTGTTTTGCGAGAAGCGGGCGTCGGCGGCGTATGGAGGGCAAAGGAGGAGGATGACGGAGAGGCCGCCGATAGTTGTGAATGCGATGTACCCGGTGTGTAGACTGGAGACGGATTGTGGCGTGTGGGCGTGTGTAGAGGCGTTAAGGAAGACACAGGAAGACTCGGAAAAGAAGGCTCAAAACCGTCGGCGAATTCGCAACTAAATGACGGTGATTGGCTCGGCGGTACCGTAGTAGTAGTGATCGTGTGGCTGTGTTGGAGAGTGAGGCGTAGTTGAGGCGTAGTTGAATGAACATTTATTACGTTTTATTGGCTATGCGGCAGCTCCGGTATATATGAAGCCATGTGGCTGTAATTAGCACGAAGGGCTTGGCCAACTGCGCGGACCGATGATCACGTGCTGATGATTGCTGCGGAATGGATTTGGCTGCGGAGGTGGTGGTAAAATCGGCGTTCGCTGGTTCCTCTTCCTCCTCTTCACCATGGCAGACCGTCCCAGAACAAAGAACAGGGACCAGCGCGACGTACAGCCAACTGATCTTTACGAAAAGCTTACTGCTTTACAGAGAAGAACAGCAGGGTAACTAATCTCTCTAAAAACTGAGCGCCTGATGCTTTACTTACTTACTTACTATACAGCCCATTGAGAGTTCGGGAACGTTCTACTCAACCAACCTCTCCTCCTCCTCCTGCACCTCCTCCTCAATCATCGGCCCGCTCTCCCCGACCTCGTAGACCCGTTGAAGCCGACCATGATGATTTTTCTCGCCGACTCAAAATATCTTCTTCACCCACACCGCAGTCACGTCCCACCGCAAAACTATTCAATCCTTCAACTGATCCTGTAATTATGCGACGTACTACAGAGCCAGACTCGATTTCAGAAGGAAGCTCTCGTCCACATCCATCACCTCGAGACAACAGAGACCGAGACCGTGATGCACCCGCTCGTCAGCTTTTTGACCACAGAAAAGACGACCCAGTTCGCTTCTCTGTCAACGCCCGCCCTCCTCGTCCCGCCTCCAAATCTTCAGGCGACTATGTTTCGGCTTCATCAACATCGTCGTACGCCAACTCCATCTCATCATCAGCATTCACTCTTTCCTCGACCACCGACGGCTCGTCCGCCTCCTCTGCACTTTTTGACCACCCAGGTGGTAGCGGCAACCGTGGCGACGACGGCAGCAACGTCTTCTCCAATCAACTCAAGAAACTATATCGTGCGATCACAAACCTTGAGACCAAGGTCAAGATGGAGGACTCGGACGATCGGGACCCGGAAGATGGTGCTGCGGCCCGCAGTGAGCCCAGAGTCACTCTCAAGGGCAAGCAGCCAGAAACTACCCCAGCACCCGTGAACAATGACGATGGGGAGCGAGAGAAGTGGAAGGTGCAGATTGAGAATCATAAACGGTAAGTGCACTTCGATTTTCGATCTTGATCGTGACTTGAAATTCTTTACAAGGTTGGCCGAGTACATCCACAACCTTCTCGAGATCTCCCTTGCCCCATCCGTGCCTGCGTCTTTGCGCAATATCCCCACCAAATACAACATCATCGTGCGACTATGGACATACGCTTTTTACAAGCTCTTGGAGTCGCTCCGTCGCGCCTCCTTTGCATCAGCACTCGCGCTGGAGCATCTCCAAGATTTCTTGTACTATGCATACACCTTCTACACAGGACTTTTGGAGGAACCGACTCTGGCTGGGTTCAAGAGCGGATGGCTCGAAGCACTCGGAGACCTCGCACGCTACCGGATGGCCGTCGCCGCCATCGTCAGCGGGCCCGAGTCCACCACAACCCCCGGGCGCAAACTTACACTGAAGGACGTGAGCGACGTTGTCGCCACCGACACGGACGACCTCCTCAAGCCCCCGAAGATATCCAAGGGCTCGACCAGCGACAAGCCCGCCGCGAGGATCGACGATAGCCCGTCCCCCAGTGTGGGCATTGTTGCGGCGAGGCAGCTTATCGTGGAGCCTGAGACGGAGAGGTGGAGGTATATTGCGAGGGATTGGTATGGTGCGGGATTGGCGGAGCAGCCTGGTACGGGGAAGCTGCATCATCATTTGGGGTTATTGTATAGGGATGTGGAGGGCAAGGATTTGAAGGGGGTGTATCACTTCGTTAAGAGGTGTGTTTTACTTTTCTTACTTTTTGATGATGCTGATTGGTTGCATAGCATGACGACGTTGCATCCCTTCCCGACGTCGCGTGAGTCGATTCTCCCAATATGGAGTGTTGCGAATCAGACACGTCGCGCGCACCCCGATACACCTGCACGAGACCTTTTTGTACTCCTCCAGGGCATGCTCTTCACTCATATCCAGCTTGACGACTTCACCCCGACGCTCGCTCGCTTCGTCGAGCGGCTCTCGATGGAGGACCTCGAAGAACACGAGTGGATTATGATGGCCGTCATCAATGTCGCTGCGATCTTTGAGTACGGCCGCCCCGGGAGCCTGCTCGGCCGCGTTGGTGGCAAGGACGGCGCTGCAACTATCGTCATCACTAAGCCCACCACCACTAGCACGGCCGTCGAGGACGAGAAGATGGACGTTGATAGCTCCCCCCGCGTCCTGCACCCGAACTCGAACTCGAACAGGGGCGCTGCTGCATCCCAGCTTACCCCGCCGTCGTCAGAGGCCGAGGCTGAGGAGCCCCTTGCGCGAGAGTACCCGCCGGCCTTTAAATATGCCTTACAACTGGCGTTTGCGATGCTTTCGCACGTGTTGCAGCACCCCACACGCACGAAGGCCCGAGGCTTTGCCCGTCCGAGCCTCAACCCCTACCTGCCCGTGCTCCTCACCTTCCTTGCGACGGTGCTCAGGAACCCGCTCGCGCTTGGTGTATTGGAGCGCGCGGTGCCATGGGGCGAGCTCGCGGCATTCTTTGCAAGAGTGCCAAGGGCGGTTATGGCGAAACAGGGCTTGATGAGCTCAGAGAAGGAGAGGAGTGGGGAGAAGAGGAAGGAGAAGGAGCAGATTCAGGGTCCGAGGTGGGCTATGCTCACGAGCGGCGCCGCGCCGCCCCTGCCGGAGGATTGGTGTGTTAGGGGTATGGAGTGGGTTGGGAGGAGCGTGTTTGAGCGTGGATACTGGAAGAGCGGAGAGGAGAGGAAGGCAGAAATCGAGGTGCTTGAGGAGGAGGGTGGCGAGGGGGAGAAGACAGATGGACATATTGAGGATGATGACGAGGATGAGAGTGAGGGGAGGCGTGGGAGTGGAGGGGGAGATGTGGTTGCGAAGCGGTGGGTGCGTGTCGTAAGGAGCGCTGTGGGTATTGCAAGTATGGTGGATGGGTTTACGTGGGTTGAGGGCACGCGGGAGTGGAAGGTTGAGGGGCGGCTCGAGGAGAAGGTCAGCCTGTGGCGCGAGCAGGATCGCATCGAGCAGGAGGAAGAGGAGAGGAGAAGGCTCGGGACGAGGTGGTCGGACGACCTCATGGATGTGGATGACGAGGCCGCTGGGGATGCGCTCTCGGAGGAAGAGGATGACGAGAACGATACCCCCGAGGTCAAGGAGTTAAAGGTCACTTTTGCATGGATGATATTGAGATCAAATTATCTGACATGTTGTTTCAAAGGCTCGCCGAAGGTACTTGCAGAGCCTACTCCAGTCCGGCGAGCGCGGCGTCGGCCCCACTTCGCCCCCGCGCCGTCCTCGGGTCCCCTCGCGCAAGCCTGTGGACAACCGTCCTCAATTGCACATCGTCGCTGGTTACTCTGTCCTCGTCGTCGATACCAACATCCTCCTCTCTTCCCTCGCCATGTTTGCCTCCGTCGTGGAAAGTCTCCGCTGGACCGTCATCGTACCTCTCCCCGTCATCATGGAGCTCGACGGCCTCTCTACCAACGACTCCCCCCAGCTCAGCGAAGCGGCCAAGAACGCCATGACATACATTTCGAACCACATTCGCTCGCATGCCATGTCGATGAAGGTCCAGACCTCCAAGGGCAACTACCTTACCACGCTCAGCATCCGCACAGAGCAGGTCGATTTTTCGGGCGACGGAAATTGGGAGAGGAACACGGATGATTTAATCCTTAGGGCCGCTATCTGGCAGGAGGAGCATTGGGTTGATAGGTCAGCGATGCTCAAGGCGGACGCTAGAGACGCGTCGGGGGCCGTTCAAGTTGTTTTGCTCACTTTGGATAGGAATTGTGAGTTTATTTTGCATCAGGTCTGTTGGGTCAAATACTTATGAACTCTTTCCTAGTGCGCCTCAAAGCCCGCTCTCGACAATTGCCCGCAGCAAGCGAAAAGGACCTCGCCGCAATTCTCGCAAACGCGACATAGATGTCCAAGCAAAGGATCGTGGACTAGGCCTACCCAATAGGTTTCGCCCACGATCCTTTGACCTGTGGACCCAACATCGCCCACCCGTGCATGCGCCGGTGGTAGCGCGAACGCACAAGAACCAGCCTGCAACCGTCTATCTGCAGCAACACTTTGTTTCGGCACCGGAAGTGCTCAAACAAACTGGTACCCCGGATCGACGGCCGCAGGCCGGCTCTTGGCTGTTTGCTTTCTTTTATGTCCTTGTGGATGCGGGCGTTCGGAACCCTGTTTTATGCTCGGCTCGACTGCGGAGGACTATGGGCGCGGACGAAACACAAAAACATAAGCACGCCGCGCACTTGGATATTGGCGCGACGGCGCTCTTCCGGATATGTATGGATTTGAATCGGAATGAACCCAGACCACACTCATTTACTATCTTCTCTCGCTTTATTTTGCATACCCACTCCACACCTGTCATATTATACCACATTCCTTTCCCTTGGTCGTCTGTCATCTGTTGTTCGATAAGTACTTGTACTAGGTAGCACGCACTGTACACAAAAGGCTCGAAAAGACCGCATATAACCATATTCTTGCACTCACACAACGCCCCGTATCGCCTAGATCAATCAACACTCCTTGACACCTTGCCTTTCGTGGGGATGAAAGAAGATATGTGCGACCATTTGGAAATCTTTCAAATGATCGCGGGTGCAAAAGAAATGACTGACCTTTTCTTTCCCATGTTTTATCTCCCAGCCAGAGCGTGTTCCATCAACCGGTTGGTTTTATCTACCGTTTCATCTACTATGATCGCAGCCAGTTACCAGAAGAGAACCCAGTGACCCCAGTGCAAGCCCTATTTGAACGAGTGTCTTCACAATCGATTTTTGGAGGAGGGTATCGAGACTATGCAAGCCCAAGTGATGCCAGAATCAGAGACCCTAGTAATAGTACTAGCCATGACCAGCCCTTCGTCGAAAGTATCCCTCGTGCCCCTCGGCACTCAAGATATCAGTCTCCAGGCAGCCGAAATACATTGTTTCGGTCGCTGTCCCACTTGTAAGATTTTGCATTATGTTCAGTGTGCGGCTGGCACAACGTTAAAAAAGTGTTCCAAAATATATTACGCTGTAGTGGCAAACACAATTTATTTTATTTTAAGAGTTATTAGGAGGTGAGAATGGCTTGTGGCGGTGACATATATCATGGGAGGACACGCTAATACAACTGGAACGATCCGGTTGTATGTAGTAATAGTATATCCTGTTGAAACGGCAAACGCGTCTGTCACACACGACGCGACGCGTCGAGAAAAAATGTCACGCTTTTCATTCTCCCACCACCATCGCCACCAACTTGATGTCTCCAATCGAACCTATGTCAGTATATTCTTCAACTTCATAGTAATTGAAGGCTTAAGTGACAACAAAGACTCGAGCCTCCTACACTCATTCGTCCAAGGACCGATGTTCTCAATCAAGAAAGCTGGCCCTCTTTTCAAATAAAGACCAAGGACAAGTCGTACAAGCATCAATACTCTAACATATACTTCGTGCGGCTACGGTTACTTCGCAAATTTGTTGAAGAAAGGGCTCTGGAGCGATGGGGGAACCGCCAGGGTGCGTCTTACTCACACTCGTAATGTGTGGACATGTTCAAAACGAGGATCTACCAGGTAGTCCCATACTCGTACCCCGGGTCCTGGAAGTGGTCAAATCCCGCATGTGCTACATTATCGGCACCGTGTACATGGACATGCCTTTGAAGCCCAATGTTATGGAAGATATCGCACGCGACGTAGGTCATCTAGGTACCTGTGGCATTCGCTGACACCAAGCCATCATAGCATTCGATACCCCCACCCCCACCGAACCGCAAATTCCATTCTAATGAGGACAATGTCATGCTAGAGGACGAATCAGGACGCATACGGCTCGTTGGTGACTACGTGAAGAACTCGCGATTGGTCACTGGTGTTATTGTGGGGGCTTTGGGAGCGGAAACACCCAATGGCGACTTTGAAGTTGTAGATCTGTGCTATCCCGGAATGGCTCCGCAAGAACAATCAGAGGAAGAAGATGGCATGGATGTTGATGGTACGTGTCATAGTACTTCAGTTAAAACCTTCTCGTATTCATCGATCATTCTCCTTAGAGGAGAGCTCGTCCTCAGACAGCTGGATAGCTGTCGTTTCAGGCCTTGATGTCGGCTCGCCTTCACCTCCTGATGCTCAGATACAGATGCTTGTGGAATACCTGACTGGTGAAGAAGGCGGAGTCGCAGAGCAGGTCTCGGCGGCTCAGATATCGCGGCTTATCATTGCGGGAAACTCATTGGCCCAGATTTTACCCACCCCAAAAGGCGAATCTGGAGATATTGAACTATCCTCGAAAAAATCTGTGAGGATTTATCTTTGTACTCTCACACAAAGCTTACATTGGAAATAGAAACGATACGGTTACGATGCCACAACGTTCTCACCTCACCCAGTGCTCACCCTTTCAAATTACCTGTATGATATTGCTAGCGCACTGCCCGTTCATATTCTTCCAGGTGAATCAGATCCGTCTGGGACGATCTTGCCCCAACAGTTGTTGCCAAAAGCCATGTTTGGTGCAGTTGCAAAGCTCCCTACCTTCTCGTGCGAGACGAACCCCACGTATCTACGTCTGGGCCACCAACCAGAAACCTCGAACCTTCCATCAATAGAACGTACCCTTTTAATCAATTCCGGCCAACCTCTTGACGATATGTTCAAGTACCTCCCATCCCCGCCTAATACCCTTTTGTCTATCCTGGAGTCTACCCTAAAATGGCGTCATATGGCACCAACGGCACCAGATACGCTTTGGTGTCACCCCTACTTTGGAGGCGACCCATTCATCATCAAAGAAACTCCTGATCTATATCTTGTGGGCAACCAAAGACGGTTTGCAACAAAAATAGTTGTTGATCAGGACCAAAATAGAGAAGGCACAAAGACACGGTGTCGTGTCGTTCTTGTTCCGGAGTTTTCGAAAACAGGGGTTCTGGTCCTCATCAACATGAGGACATTGGACGTGAAGACAGTCACTTTCGCCGTGCAGGGTATGACTGGTGCGGGCGAGGAGGTTCAACAGAGTGCGTTCTAATACCATACCGACGTTACCGCACGCTAATATGTTCTTTAGTTAAGCCGGAAGCACCAACTCCTTCACCCCTTCTTGAGCCGGCTTCAACTGCACCCAAGTCCAGCCTTAGCTCAGAATATATGTAATGTTGTCGAGTGTAACACCCTTTGTATGACCTTCGTGCAATCTATGCTGTACAATGTAACTAATATTAAAGGATATATATGTAGATGTGCGGAGAGCACTAATGCGAGTGATGAATCATAGGTCCCAATGCATCGCAGATGGCACCCAATATGCTCTTCCACATTGTTCATCTTGATCATCCAGCCAACAAAGCCCATCTCTGTGGACCATATTCTCGAGTGCTGCTCTCGCTCGCTCTCGAGCCCATCCCTTCCGTAGGACTAGGTTGTCCTCCACGACACGCCCGCCTTCATGTTGAGCAATTGCAAGAACGGCAGATTGATCCTCATCGAGCTCTTTGACCACGCTTCGCACCATCTTCTGACCGCCTATTTCCACTACCTGATACCCTGCTCCAAGTGGCTGCAGTGTTTTGATACTTCGTGTGACGTCGTCCTCAGTGATTTCTCCTCCCTGTACACCGCGCAATTTGCTAACGAGTCGCACCAGTTCCAACATCTCGATCAGGCCTCCGTTCCTCTCTCGCGTGCTAACACACACGTCCACAATCTGCACACCGAGTTCGTATTGCCAATCGCCTAGCCCAAGCAACTCGGCCCACCATCCGCCCTTTCTTGGACCAGCGAGGGGATCGACGCCAATAGAAGAGCACATTTGCTGGAACGCATGGCGGAATGTAGGGTCATGCTTGATTGAATCGCGGTGTGTGGAAGCAAAACGAGTGAGCGCCGTGCGGAAGTGTGCTAACTGTGAGTGGAGGTGATCAACCTGTGACTGGGACAGGGCAGAGGAGAGTTGGGCAAAGGAACGTTTAGATTGTTCTTGCCTGTCGAATGCGGCTAGTCCTACACCACCTCTTCGGTGCATTCTGGTGGCTAGACGCGTCGTACACTGTTCATGGCGCAAGAGCAAGAGATGATAGCAAGATGTTCGGATTACAAATATGCTTCGACTCCAACTCCGCTCATCATCACCTCCGATAGGATGCTCAGATTCACCTTCAGGCTTTGAATGGATCCGTCTTCTTCGACGAGGAGGGGGCCTAGGGCCGTAGAGAAACCAGGCAGCACGAGTCCGTTAATCTCTGATGAATTGATCCTAACTTCCTACATGGAGGCCGGGTTGGTACGAATGGGGCCCTACCCAAGGAGCAGTCGTCTCTATCCACCTTGGGCACACTGTTAACGACCGGACTTATGTAGTTCCATGGACTAGCACTCCGATTGACTCGATACGATCGAATTCATTCGACCGCCCAACAAACAGCGTGCCCCTCGTCCATATCTTTTTTATTTTAATCTTTGTAGCACTTGTCCCGATATTCTCTTTAGATGGTAGATGGTAGATTTAACCGGCATACGAACAACCGGCTCCCGTACTACATACACAAGCCGCATCTATGTATGCTACGGACGTCCCTACCCTTCGAGTGCTGTGAGAGCCGGAACCAATTAGTATCTCCCCTACATACGGCACTGCTTTGCGTCAGATACGCCCATTATTTGTATGGGGTCTGCAAAAATTTAGTCTCTCCTTGATCGATTCGACTTGGTGCCTTCTCTGAATCCATAAGATGCCAGCCTTCCAATTACTCACTGCATTGTACTGATTGCGGGCGTCTGTCTGCTGATACGGTTTTGCTGCGCAGTTCCAAATTCAGAGCGGGCAACTCGGGCCCAATCACTGTGGGCAGATTTCGCACAGGTGCGTGACGATTTTGCTACATATGGTATCAATGGATGCTGATCGAGGGTATTTCTTACCCGTACCTTGTATGACAGATCGCACATCCCCTCGATCAAATCAGTATGGTGGTCTAACTTGAATACGGCCTTCCGCGGCCACGATGATCCGCTGACGCACGTCCTGACGCCCATGATACCTAGGCTTCCAACAGGCCCACCCTTACCAAACTTACCAAACGAATTACCGGCTTCAAAATTTGAATCAGGCGACTCTTGCCATCGCTGTCTCGAGGTTGGTACCTGGCAGGACCTGAACAATGACTGGCATATAGGAAGCGCCGAAGCAGTGGTACATATGTCATAACATATCTGATGGACTTCCATATCGTATCTGAATTGTGTGAACGGCACGACTTGAATTGGAAATAGACGGCGTCCGGCAAGCATCCTCAAGGCGACCAACTGCTATTACAGGCATCATCACTGTGAATGAATGATCTCTTCTGGGATGAACAGCCAAATTGACCCATGGCGTTCTCAAGAGTCCCACTAAGCACTGCCATCCTGACTCCTGGGTCCTTTATATCCTGGCATTGGTTCTCTGGCCTTGTGTCTTGACCAATCTGCACAAATCTTACTTCTTGTCTCCCACCGCCTTTTATTGTCATGTTCGCCACTGCACTGGTTGCTAGCCTCCTACCTGCCTTGGTAGTTGCACAAGGTTATGGAGCCCCGGACCCTGCACCCACTTCATCCTCAGCGGTTGCTGTACCCAGCGCCCCAGCAGATACCCCTGGCCATATGAATGTTCGTTTTTGCCGTGTGTATCGAACTGCGCAACTGACATCTTTCAGGTCGATGTCGCCTTCCAAAACACATTTGTCTTCCATCCGAACAACTTCACCGCAGCCAACAATACCCAAATTACATTCTGGTTCCCCAAGTCAGTGTCTTCCTCTGCTCCCAACCCACGCAAGCTAACACACTTGGTATAGTACCGGCCTCGATCACTCCGTGACCCAGTCTTCATTCAATGCGCCATGCACGTATCTCGCTGCCACAGCTAATTCCTCTGCCGGGTTTGACTCCGGGCTACAAAGCGCTAAGAACTTCACCATTACCATTGTCGACGACACCAAACGTACGTCATACGACCTCTTAACCCGCTTGTGTTTGGGCTGATCGTTTTCCGGAAGCTATCTGGTTCCACTGCAAACAGGTCTACAGTGTCAGGTACACGAGATAATCAATGGCTTACCCCTCCTTTACTAGCTTTTGCACTGTGGTATGGGAATGGTCGGTAGCATCAATGCACCTACCACAGGAAACACTTTCAATGCTTTCGTCTCAGCAGCGACAGCAATAGGTGGCTCCGAGGTTACGGTACGCTTGGCTCACGCATTTCTTTTATATTGCTCACTCTATATCATTGTAGGAATCTGGTGGGCCCGTAACTGGTGGTGTGAACGGCGTCGCCACTGCGGTGCCTGCCTCCAGCACGGGTGGCGCAGCTGCAAGCGGCGGTAATAATTCTGGGCTGGTCAACTCTCCACACAGTGCTCTTGCGATGCTCGTAGGCGCCCTTGCTGTGAAGCTATTGATGGCTTGAAGTATGACTCTGGGCTCCTTGTTCACTTACTTTACCAGAACACGCGCACTCTGGAATCATAATCGGAGATTTTTGCACTGTAGATACTGATTTGTCCATTGATATGCGAAATTCGATATTTCTACTTTATGTACCAGTACGACGACTACGGTGTAATTACCATACGTTTGCTGGCTCAGAAGGCTTACTTCCAACAAAGAATTGCAGCTGGAGCCCCGTTGCTTCCTACCCTAGTCGTGAAAGCAATTCCTGCAACGTATTCACCCGTTTCGCAAACGCCCTTGTACTCCCCATTATGAAAGTCTCCTCCCACTTCACCTGCCGGCCTATTGTCCCCTTTATCAAACCATTTTGTCCCACTGCCGCTAGCGCCTAACGGCTTCAATGCCTGTGCACACAGCACGGTGGAGACCTTGGACCCTCTGATAGCATATCCCACGACATAGGAGTTGGAAGGGCATTGGTATTTCGTATAGCCACTCGCCCAATCACTTCCTGTCACGTAGTTCTCGTTGTATACTGTCGTCGTTGGGTTCCCGCTCGCCCATGCATACGATGCCGAGTTGGTGCATAAGGCTCGCGTTGATGCCGCGGAAATACCTATAAGACGTAGCCCGTCTGGGCACATGCCCTTTGTTGCGCCTGAGTCCCAGTCCCCGCGTGTGCTCTGAATCTGGGACTGCACGAAGTCGCCCTCATCAAGATTCAACATCTGCCAGCGTGTCGGCGTTGTGACGGGCGAGGCTGGACCGTCTGTGAGGCCGACTAAGCTATCCCAAACACCCGCCCTCCAGTCGTTTCCGTCATATAGGCTATCACGTTTTCCTGTGGTTGGGTCCCAGTTAAGAAGGGCCCATCCATTGTCGTTCGAGGGTCCCAAGTACCCGGCGAGTGGCCAAATGGCGAAATCCAGGTCATAGGTAATGAGATAGGAGATCATGTTGTTGAACCAAGTTCGATCTGCGTCGAAGATATTCCCCCTGCCTTCTACACCAAATTCGCTTATCTGAAATTTTGAGTGTTTAGTAAGCTTTGCAAAAGAGAGCGAAAAGATCAATATACCCAGACAGGAGCAGTGTAGTGCTTCTCTGCATCGAGAGCTACATAGCCAGCTTGAACTGTCATGACTTGGAATAGATCTGTTTTTGAGTAGTCCCGGTAACGTAGGTCGCTGGTTTCGCCAATGCCTGTAGCTCCTGAATGACTAGGGCCGGTGTAGGCATAGAAATGTGCCGAATAGACAAGCTAACACCACATCTACATCAGCGGTGATCTGGCTCGGTGTAAGTCATGAGGCAAACCTTGTTGGTTACACTGAACGTATGCGACAAATCTCGTACAGGCTCCAAAGTGGGACGATGATGAGCAAAACCATCGACAGGAATGCCCGTCCAGTTGATACCCTCAATGATGATCAATAGTTCGGGATTTGCTTCAACGAGAATACGGTTGCCTAGCCACTGTGATGCTTTGTACCAGTCATGAGCATCGTTTAAGCCCCAGTTCGGGTCATCAAGGATATCTCGTCGAACCTGCGTGCGTCTGATTAGACAATGATTCTGAAGGTGAACAAAATGCCAACCTCGTTGTAGAGATCAGCACCAATGACTCTTCCAATGCTACGATAACGAGACACCATGAAGAGCCAATCCGACGCCCATACATCATCGCTCTGGGATTTGTTCCACCT
This sequence comes from Tephrocybe rancida, assembly GCA_018858115.1. Lineage (NCBI taxonomy): Eukaryota > Fungi > Basidiomycota > Agaricomycetes > Agaricales > Lyophyllaceae > Tephrocybe > Tephrocybe rancida. The sequence continues at coordinate 58,718 of JABCKT010006482.1, forward strand.
GTCGTTGCCGTCGTTCGCCCCACAGCACCACAAGGATTTATTCGTGTGATTGTTGAGTATCACAGCAAATCCTCTGTCAGTTAGGGCCTTGATGACTGCATCATAAACTTGCAGAGGCGTCAATCCTTTTAACTGGGGGTTGGCAGTAACCCAAAAGTCCTGTATTGGAGTAGTGTCATGGATCATCTGATTGGAAAATGGAAGGCGAATCGTGTTGATACGAAGGCTCTCGAAGCCATCGAGAATAGCAGTGAGCGACGCGTATTGTAGGCCAAGAGGGAGTGTGTGCGAGTTCTCATTCGAGTGGTGGGAGGTGTCCAAGTTTATATCGCCGCTGCCCGTGTATGTGCCACTAGCGCCATGCCAGTTCCCGGATTTGAGCTTGAAGCGCACACCGTTGGCATCCACGACGTAGCGGCCTCTTGTGCTGAGTGGCGGTGCCCAGTCGATGAGTGCTGCATTCACATGACATACGAAGAGGATGAGTAGTTGCAGAGCAGCCTGTAGGGAGCGCATGAAGGGCATCGACGACAGGAAAGCCTAGCAACTTCGATCCAAGGCTGACTTTTCTAAGTTTTATATGATTTTCAGCTGCCTCGGCGTAGCGACTGGTCCGGGCAAGAAGTAGGAGTCGCCGATGGCACCATCCATCGAACATCCTTGTGACAAGCTAGCCCATGTGGGTTACAGCAGAGGGTCATATGCTATATCATATATGTAAGAGTATTGAACCGACGAACATGGGTACTGGACATAAGGAGTTATTTATGGAACACAAGTATTGTAGATCTAGAGGTGGCTGTGTCAACTTCTCACTTTAGTACTCGACGACCACTGGTATGTTCGCCAAACTCCCGCAGAGATTCACTGCACCGTTCAGCATCCTGGGTGATGAGGCAAAACTTGCATTTCCAAGTCAAGCAGGTGGGATTACCAAATTGGCGACCACCAGAGTACGTCGTGATATGATATCTTGCTGTGACTGCAAAAGTTGCTAACAAGCCTTTAGCACATTCCTGAGACGGACAGCTATTGGCAACAGGCGCGTAACCATCTATTATACCTCTATGTCGTATTCTAAACACTACATTATATACAGTATTTTGTTCTGTTCGATTCCGCATCCGACGTGTTCTCTCTAATTACCCCACATCACAGTGAGCCGCTCTTCTTTAAAGCTACATTAGACATGCGCTCATTTCAATCAAGTCCGACGTGCCCTGCTTGATGCGCCTGAGAATGTCGCTACTCTTATCCGAGTTGTTGCTGTACACCTATTCAGTCTCCTCACCGACCATACCTTCCCCTCCACGTCAAATGCTTCGGTCGCTGCATTCGCATCTTCCTTCATCAAACCTGGACTCTCTGACCGAAACACCACCAAAGAAGTTCTCAATTGTCTCCGGATTCTCGAGCGCGTGCTTCCCGTTGTCTTCGAAGTTGATGGCGAACTGAATACGTTCGAGCTGGAGGTCCTATGGAAAAAGGAGGAGGTCGAGATAGCTGAAGAGAGTAACGGCACCTCAGAAGACCCTCAGTTTGTGATCGAAGACGACGACGATAGCGAGGGCGAACACGACGAGTCGACACCGAAAAGCGCACAACCGAAACCGAAATCGAAACAGCAACTACCCTCCCTTGGCGAAAGACTCTTCAGTTCCACCATGGACCTTCTCTTCTGTTGTGGCTTTACGCTTCCCCCTTCATTACAAGTAGACCACCATAAGATCAACTATATCATTTGGTACGCACTTCATGCAAGTTAGATCGAATCTGTTCCTGACTCCATCCAAGGGAAAAGGGTGTAGGCTCTACAACGGACCCTGGATCCGGCCATGCCTATGATAGCAACAGAACAGAAGTTCTACGACTCCTACTCATTCTCCTTTCTCGCCAAATATACGTCCCTTCAGGATCGCTGTTCACCCACCCTTCTCTGTACAGCCTATACCTCGTCCAACAAATACCCCGGAGAGATGTTCTGACGCTGTTATGCTCTCTATTGAACACCGCCATGAATTCTTCCACCTCCCACGACACAAGTATTGGAGGTATGGCAGGAAGTGTTGCTGGAAAGCTACCTTATAACCACCTCGTTTTCAAGGGTGGAGATCCCAGATCTACCCTTGTGTCTACGTGCTTCCAAGTCTTGTGTGTTCTACTGGACTTTCAAAGCGGCAAAGCTCGAGATACGATGGTAGGTACTGGAGACCCAGCACCTACGGCTCGAACAAACACATTCCGTTACTTCTTAATGAAACTAGTGAGCATTCCTTTGATTGATCCAGACTCTATTGATCTGACTTCCTTTCCAGCACCGCTCTCAAGACTTCGACTTCATCATTGAGGGTGTCGCAGGAATTTTCGAGCAACAAATGGCGACCATGAATAACCTCCTGCCTGGAGCGAGGAAGTCGGTGCCATATATCTCTGAGACAAGTTTGTCTTTATCTTTGACCCTAGCTGGTACTTGACGCTGAATTTGAGAACAGTCATATTTTTCTGGAAAACGATCGAACTCAACAAGGCGAGCGCATATACATCTCTCGTCTCCTCTCTTTCTGACTTGATCATCAGAAATTCCGTGCATACGTCCTACAATCCAACAAGTCTATGGACTTAGTCGCATACCTCCTTTGTTATGCCCTGGAAATCAAAGATAAGCCCCGTGCGTTGTTTCAACTGGGTTATGCACAGTAACTGATCAGATGTTGTAGAGCAACATGGGCTCTGCCGCGCGCTCTCATATATCATCCAAACTCTATCCGCGGAACCTGGGTTCGGGCTTAAATTAACCAAACCCGTTAAACCTCAACTGCCTGCTAAATGGAACGCTGCTGGTACAGCTGCTGATTTTATGGTCAATGTGAGTTGTTTCAAAGCAAACTTCAACACAATTCTAATAACACTCCAGGCAATTTATGCCATCGTGGCCACGACGTCGGGGACTCTGAACTCATTATACCCCGCGCTCCTCATCGCGCTTGCGAACTCTGCACCGCATTTCAAGGATCTAACTGTGACGGCTTCAACGCGTCTCATTCAACTCTTTAAGTCATTCTCGAATCCTCTGTTTCTGCTTGCAGATGAAGGGCATCCCAGGCTCCTCTTCTTCATGTGAGTGTTACTTAAGTGAACTTCAAAACCCTCCTGATGTATATTCAAGGCTTGAAGCCTTCAATTCCGTCATTCTTCACCACCTTACGGATAACGCTAACCTGATCTACGGCATTCTTTCCTCTCACAAAGTGTTTGAGGACCTCGGAACTTTCACTCTGGCCCGAGGCCTCCGGGAAATCAAAAGGGTTCAGCAGGCCAAAGAAGAACAGGCACGCAAAGCTGAGGGCAATCTGAAGGGCAAGGCACCGAGTGGCCCTGATGAAAATGCAGATCCCGGAGCGGAGAAGGCACGCCTATTGGAAAATGAGGGCGGGGCTGGTTTTCCGGCAATCCAATCGGCGGAAAATCTGCCTGGAACACCACGCCTCTCAGAAGAACAAGGTGACGGCTCTGAGGTCGTGACGCAGTCGTTCATGTCGCCCGGCTCTGAGACTCCGACCCGAGGAAGCTTTGCTGCTGCCCTTTCTGAGAAGGCGAGGGGGAAAATGAGAGAGAGGCGTCCGCCATCACTAGATGTAGATGTCACTATTGACCGTGTTGCTGCTGCTGGAATTGGGAGAAACGGTTTTGTGCCAACACAAGAATGGGTAATGTTCGCATTGGCCTGGTCATACATTCCCTAAACTGACGGCTTTGTTGTAGGTGACCTCGTGGCAGCAAGGGTAACCACCTATGAACGACGGAATCAAAGCGTTGCTGACCATGCTCTTTAGCCTACCCCTCGATCCTGTAATGCTCCTGATCTCAGAGCTTCTTCCTCAAGTTCAAGAATTACAAGCTACCCGCCACAAAGCGAACGCGACATCAGTTATTGTGGAATTCCTTTCCAAAGTGTCGTTGAAACATGTACTTCCGGAAGCACCTGCTCCTTTGCCACGGCGTTTTATGGTGATCATCTTTGCAGGCATTCTTGCTTCTCATCGCTAATGATATTTGTACAGTGGTCCGATGCATCCATTGTTTGGCTAACGTCCTTGATCTGGGGAGAGATTTACGTTCGTGGAATGAGCCCTCTGGGAATCTGGAACGGAACGAATGTTCGGCTGTTTTACGTCAAGCACAGTCAGACACAGCCTCGACAGATCACGGAGACTGTTACAAATGTTGTTGGGGGTTTTTTAAGGAGGAATTCCGATGCTCCGCATTCACGAGGTCGGTCATAAGCTTAGAGGTCAAAATTTTACCTATTTCTTTTGGACTCTGTGTATTCATCGTAATGACACCGGTTCTATATGTTAGAGAGTTGCCGAACATTATAAGTAAGATAACAGACCGGGCAACTCATCAAACCGCATTGAAGATATTAATACCCGCGAGTGACCAAGGTACCCATTGAAAGATGCTGAGTGCGAAGACCAACATCAGTAGTCTTCAACGACTTGAAAACAAAAGTACTCCGCCAACCACGTGGTGCTTCTGTCGCGACTTTGGGTCTTTGACGCGTCGTGCCATCGACGCGCGGTGTCATATGACTCGGACTTGCCAAACTTCGCGAACTTCATTCTTTGCCATCGGCGATTAGTAAGTCTCAAGTCAAGCTCAGGTCAGAACGTCCTGACCCGGTGTTTGTGCAATGGATTCCTGGGCAATCGATGGCTTGACCCCTTTGCAGAGTGCTGTGTTCAAGAGAGGTAATGTTTCCTCTTACTCAACTTCACAGTATAACACCAGAGCTGATAGCCTTTAGGAAATCTCACGGATGCATCAGAAATAATGATAAGCTCTAGTCAAGATATTGCGCGCAAGTGCAAAACGTCGGCCGCTGAAGCTCAAGCAATAATTGACGCACTATATCGCTGCGCTCCTCAGCCGGGGATGTCCAGGTTGAAAGACGCAATGCTCGACGGAAACGAAACTTCTACGACGGGTGACCCCATTCTGGATGGTGCACTAGGAGGCGGAATCCGTTCTGGGATGATCTGGGAGGTAGCTGGTGAGGCGTGAGTGACCGATTTCAATACATATTGCGTTGAAATTCACATTTACCAGCTCTGCGGGCAAGACTCAATTCGCGCTGCAGCTCTCCTTGTGCGTACAACTCAGCCAAGAACGAAAAGGGCTATTTGGATCGACATGCTATATTACCACCTCTTCAACACTTGAGACCAAAAGACTTGTTCAAATGATGGAAACGAACCCATCCTTGTCAGGAGCAGGATGTGATCTCAACGATATCCAGACGCTCACAACCCCGACGATCCCTCATTTAATCCATGTTCTATCGGAGAAGTTGACGCCATTTATCGACGCGCGGGCCGACAAGGCGGGCTCCAAGCCTGTAAAACTACTGGTCATAGATGCCCTGGCGGAACTCTTCCACACATCGGATAAAACGACGACCAATACGCTCGTTGAAAGATCAAAGAATATTGCTCATATATCTTTCCTTCTGCATACACTCGCAAAGAAGCATCGCCTGGTAGTTCTTATCCTGAACGAGGTTGTTGATGTTTTCGACCGCGCTGGCCCAGTACATGACGAAGGTCAGACTCTCTTGTATAGCGAGCAATCTCGCTGGTTCGGTCGGGCCCATAGTCTTCCCGGAGAGAACAAGAAAGAGGCTAGCCTCGGTATGGTTTGGGCTAATCAAGTAAACACGCGGATTTTGCTCTCTCGTACGGATCGCAGACGTTACCTGGACGATAGCGAAAACGCAAGTGCAAAGCGGCTCAAGACTGCTGATTCATCGGTCCAATCTGCTCCTGTGCAGGCGAAAGATGACCCGCTTCGTCGATTAAGTGTAATCTTTAGCTCCGTCTCGCAGCCGATTTCCTTGGACTACATCATTACCGACGCTGGTATTTCAATCCTTTCGGAGGACGATGCAAGCTTCCCAGAAGACAATCGAAAGAGAAAAGCGCGTTCCATTCCTGCCATTCTTGACAAGACGCTCCCAGCACCTGGTTTGACGAACGGGGGGGCTCTGATATCACCTCTCGACATGGGCACAGCAGAAGACGCACCAGGAGAAATCTCTCAAAGTAACGAGGAGGAAGAGTCTCCGGAAGACGAATGGGACGAATATTGGACTACCAACACATTGACACAGGTCGAGCTAGATCACGCACTTGCTCTCGATAAAACATCGGCGTCTTAATTGCTTTCCCATATCATTGTCACCAATACATGTCCTGCCTGTCCTACTTCCGTGACGCACGTGTACACCACTTCTTGTGCCAACCATTCCATGCAGCTTTGTTGTGTGCTTCCGAGCAATGATACTCATTTGTGCATACGGCACAACGTTTTTTGGCATCGGGCTTGCCGCATAAGCCGCACCAGTGTTCAGTTCCTCGAGCGTCCCACCTCTCCTTCACCCGTTTTGCAACTCCTTTGAACCATTCCTCTTTTTCCAACTCGTCGCTGTCAGTAATCCTCTGACTGGGACGAACCATCTCACCACCCCTCGCAATCTTTTCAACATAGTCATACCACTCGTCCTGGGTTCGCAGTATGAAATGATGGCCACTTAAACCTCGACCAGGAACGCCGAACTGCATGGACGCAAGGTCCAGCACGACCGATACATTCTCCTCTTTTGGCCTAGAAAAACCCCATACTGCGTGCCGCATAGAGTACGTCTCCCCTGTATAGCGGATTGTGCGGTTTCTCTGGGTTTCGAAATCGGAGGCGCTACTGTTGAGAATGTCGTCTGTTGAGGGGATGTGAACGTGAATTCCAATATGATGCGCCTTGAGAGGGGGGTAGTGAACTCTGTGCCGTCGCGTAGTCGCACTCGAATAGGCTGGTTAGGGTTATACATGTCTGCAATGGTTTGAATAATAGCGATTGCGTGGAAGCAAGCGTCGTGGCCTTGTCACATTTAGTAGAATATGGTTTCCAGTTGTTGCTCAGGCAGGGTAGATATAACTATTTCAGATCTAGCAAATCTCATATTTCCTGGAAGGTTGTGCTCTTCTGAGGGCTCCTCCATCAGCTCCAGAAAGAATCCATGTTTAGGCTGAACATCAGGGATGCCCTCCCAGAGCTTAGCATGCGCTTCCTCAGGAATAGTCGTGAATCTGCCTGAAAGCGAAGATGCCTCTCGTAATTTCGTGTGTCTGAACGTGGATCCGAGACTGGACCCGAGGTTCTTACGTAGTTAATGAGAAGCGCCAGAGAGTGAAGGTCGAGGATTTCCTGACACTGTTCGACATGGTTCAAAGTAAGAGGCCTACCCCACGTGATAGCATTTATCAGGTCATGGGGGTCGATGTCTCAGTTCGACGTGGTTTACGACAAGGGGGCAGTACAAATATTTATTGTTTGAGTATACTGGCACAATGTTAGACAGGTATCGATGTCCAATTGTCATATGCAGTTCGCGGTGGTGTACTTTTCTGCAACATTTCGGAACCCAGAGAGGGATCCGAGGCGCGGTCGCGATAGAGAGATATGACCGTGCTCGAAGGTCTGCGGAGCACTGGAGCTGTCATCAGCGTATCCTTAACGCGGATTGGCGGGAGCTCATTGTGGCAAACATAGAAACCGAACAAAGCTGTGTGGCGAAGTGAGTATATAAGCTTGTGCCTTTGAAGTCTGTCACATACATGCAATAGTCGAAAAGCAAGTCATAAAGATGACGGCATTTACAGCCATATTTGGGTGCGGAATTCCACCAAAGTCCGTTGTGAGAGAACCTTGCGAAGAGGAAGGGATGCGAACGATGAACATCAATGTGGTGACTGAAAAAAGGTTCAAGTTGACAGACGTTTCTGGTAGTAAACTCGTTAAGAAACTCACTCAGGCTGACAGAGGTAGTAGCTCCGAAGGTGACCAGGCTACGCGTCCTGTTCCCATCGCGCTCAGGGTACCTGACGCGGTGTACGGAATGGAGAGCTAGAATGATCAACTGGAACAACACGACGCCCATTGGGGTCGCTTGGAAGCCTGACGACACCATTTGAGGCCATTAATTCTAATATAGTGAAGCTTTCCACGTACTGCTGTAGGCTCCAGATCCTGTGGCGAGCGACGCCGCCAGCAGCGCGAAGATGACGAGGTTGAAAAAGAAGATCGAACCTAGACGAGCCACAGTCAGGAGCGAAGCGACAGTCATTGACGCATATTTACCGAGTGTATAAGCCGCAAAGGAGGGGAAGGGGAACTCGTGAGTGTAAAATTTGAGACCCATTACAAACTTCGAGGAAAGCCAGGAGGAGGGCAAGGTCAGTGGGTACAAACGAAGGTCAAGTGGTTCAGTAACCAGGGACGAGGGATGCCAAAGGACGTTAGACGAGCCGGCTTTTATATCATACTATAGGTGAAAGACATTTGCAAAAGGCCATTGTTCAGAAAGACAGGATTGGAAAGTCACGGTGATCGCTGTTTAAAGGCTGAGGCCATTGACGTTCTCTTTGGGACCATGCGGATCTGACAAACAGTTATATCGCGTACAAGGGTCTTCAAGGGGCCAAGAGTTCAAGACAACGACGCGACCTAGACGTTATTGTTCTCCGAGTTTGTTAGGGTCAAGAGGGCGATCTGTTATCTCTGAGTCATCGGCGGGCACCGCAATCGCCAGGTCGACTAGGGTTGTGAAGTTTTGTGCATCTTCAACGCGAGGAATTGTATTCAAGGTCACTGTTATCCAAACTGCAGAAGTTCAATTTGTTACAATATTGGTCGTTTCGATACAAGTTTAGGTGGCATGATAGAGCGTGAAAGAAATGAAAAGGCAGATATTAAGGTACAAGCGCTAAGAGGACGAACCAAGAGAAGAAGGGTATACGGGCGCAAGAGAGGTGGGCACATGTCGGGGGGGGGGGGAGAGAGAATCTGCCCGATCATAGTCTACGACAAGTGCCGACCTATGCCCCGTCTCAGTGTCCGCTGAATCCGATGCTCCAAGGCAACATGAACAGGCCAGCGCTTGGCTCATGCGCTTTCAGGGAGCTCGACCCATCCTTCCCGTCCGAAGGTGTTCTCCCCTGAATAGCTCACATACAGGAAGTTGTCCTCATCCCTATGGTGTACGCGTCAGCTACTGCGGCGCCTCGATGGATGATAAGAGACTGCGCACTTGTGCTCTTCATAAATCGCACTCATGAGGGCTGCCGTAGGCGGTAGGACTTCGTCAACGAAGATGAAGATCGCCTTCTCTGGCGCCAGCTTGATCCGTTTGCGAATGACATAGACGAATTGACCGACAGTCAGGTCCTAGGAGCGCCATTGAGTTGCAAGTATTGCATTGTAGATCGCCGAGTTGAGACTCACAGACGGCACGAGGTACTTCTTCTTGTCGATAGTGGGAATGTCTGTCCTGTCCGCCTTCTCGCAGATGACCTATGATAATGACGCAAGTATTGTGAGTTGGAGACGCCAGGGTCTCGTAGGGTGTGGACGTACAGGAATACGATCTGGGTACTTCTGTCTAATACGCTCTGCCTCAGCCTTGCGCTTCTCTGTAATACAAGAGATGGTTAGTCAGGTAGTGTCGAGAACGCTGCGGACGGCGTGGCTGACCGAACGGGTGCTCATCCTTGAACTTGGACCTCATGTCTTAGTTGTGGGTTTGGTGGATGGGTAAATGGAAGTGGGAGGAAGGGAAGAAGAGTTAAGAGGTTGAGGTTATATAATGGTCGGGGTTGTGGTCGGGATGGACAATGGCAATGCGAGGCAAGACACGCGCCCCGTTGACTCGAGAACAACAACAGTCAACAAATGCGTAAGTAAGGACTCATCGATCATCCCCTAATCGAGCCAAATCTACCATTTTCGAGTACATTCGACTCTGTACCGGCACCGACATTATCATTTGAAGCTGTGCTATTACGATAGGATTAAGAGACACATAGATCGCCAGATATGGCTGTTACAGTTAAATAAACAAGTTAGGAAGTCTGCTGTCCGACTCGTCATTAAATACAGAACACTGCAGCCGCGCCTGCAAGAAAGCTGTTATCGGGTTGGGCTTATCGTCTGGCATCTGCACCCAATCCTGCAGCCAATCCAATTGCCATCGCGTTACCCATTTGCGCGCCCGGCCCTTCAGATGGAACGAACACAGTCTTGGATCCGTACGCATGCACCCGCTGTATTTCTGTGCGACGCATCTGCATCTCACGCGCGAATTGATCATGAACTCGACCATCCGCTTCGGCCTTGATTCGCACAGCTTCCGCGTCAGCCTGTGCCGCAAGACGCGTGGCTTCGGCTTCCGCCTCTGCTTCAATCTTCGTGCGTTGGGCTTGAGCTTTGGCGGCAGTTACGATTTTGTAAGCCTCGGCATCGGCTTGAGCGTTGGCAGATTGAGCCTTGATTTTCGCAACGGCCAAAGCACCCTCTTCCTGCTTGACCTTGTTGCTATTCTCCCTGTCGACGTTCTGATCGCAAAGGAACAATAAGCGACGTGTAGTTTGAAACCACAAGAAAGACATACCGCTGCTTCCACTTGTGCCTGGAGAGCACGCGCTGTTCAAAATTAGCACCAGTGATTGTGGGTACAAGGGGTGTAGACGTACTGGTAAGTTTGTCCATCGTAGAGGCAATCTCGCCTTTGAACTGGCGGTCAATGACAGCCAGATCTTTCAAGATGATGCCGTATTCAAGAGCAGCTTCGTGCATCTCGTCCATGGCTCGTGTCCTCAAGGCGTCCAAAAAGGCCGAGGACGGGTCGGTGCCATCCTCCATGTTGTCGGGTCCGAGAGAACGCTGTTTGACCTGTAGACAGGATCAGAATGAATCGAAACCTACTTCCGAAAGAAGGTACCATTGCAGAATAGTCTAAATGAGCAACAATTTGTGTCAGAATGGACTGGGTCTTGTCCCGAAGTGCGTCGTAAGGCGTGTTGTAACCATGTGTTGTCAGTTTGAGAGGCTCCGTCAACTGCCACTTGAGGTAAATTGTCAAGCTGACGGGTACTTGGTCACGAGTAAAGCTTCACGAGAGATTGAGTGGGTCGTCAGATAAAGCATAACGTCAAACTCACATATCCTTCGTTGGCATCTCCAGCTGGTTTTCTCCAAGGGTATACAGACCGCGCAAAGTGACACTTGGATTTGTGATGACTGACTGGCCGGCACCGAGCAGCTCGAGGTCATCCCCGCGTTGCAAGATGGCACAGTTGCTGGCTGGGATGTTCAAACTAGGGAAAGGTCAGCATGAGCATCTAGCTTGTCTAGCTCCCACTTACAAGGTCGCCACAACGTATTCCTTGTCCTCACGAGCGCTCACACGGCTCTTCATCTTGACCTCATGGGTCCAGCCCAGGATAACTCCCGTCAACCTGTCCTTTACAACGCCGGGAAGATGGGTCTGATCAACAATCGACAAGACATCATAGGTTCCCTCGATAGCGAACGCAACAAAGCCGGAATTCTTGATGACGAAAATGTGATTCTGGGGGTCGGAGACAACGGCCGCTTGGTTCTGGGAGACCTGTACGACTGTGAGACCCTGGAACTCAATTACGGTATCAGAAACTATGTGAATGTGAGTATGTTTTCTATATAGGGCCATAGAAGATGCTCACGCCCGGTAGTTCCGGCCCACGAGCGAGCCCACCAGTTTCGGAATGGAAAAGCTGGATAACGGCCTGGCTTGGTAAGTATCTTAGGGTTACCACTGGAGTAGCGGTGAGCCTCGCTCTGATGAAAACAAAGGAGAAATATTCCTTACCCATGGTTGATCAATCCTAACTTTCCAGGAGCTACTTCACGTCCAGCCCAGTCCGTAGGAATCTTGATAAACGTTTAACAACTACGCGACGATGCACGCTTTGAACATACTTTGGTTGAGAGGATATGGTTTCGTCCAGACTGTAGCCACAGTTCAGAACTAGAGCTAACAAATTGTGAGGTGAACTTACCCGAATCAACTGTTGATCAAGTTTCTCCAAGGCACCAATAAGACCGTCCTTGGAAATTGGCACAAAGAATGGTCGATCCTCAATGGTGTAGTCCATAGTCGCCACAAAGTCATTGATAGGCTTGGGCTGCGAAGATTTGCCATACCCATCGCCTGCACGACGAGGGCCAAGGTCTTTGGGGCTGGTGTTGCTACCAGATGGCTTCAAGCCATTGACATGGTCGTCGCCAACGATGGTGCTATTGTCCCCATATACGGTGCTCATCCTGGAGGCTTGTATGGGAAGTTGAAGAGGATTAGGGGATGAGTTGTGGTGTAATTGATGCGCTCCCAGTGCGGGTCCTTCTATATTTAAGGAAATAGTGAGTGACACTGCCGGTTGAACAGAATGGCCGTCAATGGTTGGGAGCACAAGGGATAACGATCAAGATATGTGGAATAGGTGTGAAGAACTGAAAGTCCCGGTATCAATGGATAGCATGTACGCGGTGTCTGCACACTTGTCATGTGGCCCTGGGTCTAAATGAGGCTATGTGTTGCGTATAAGCCCTCTTGGCTTAAGAGTACGAGTGGTCGAGCGCGAGTCGCCCAACGTTTCAAGGAGGTCCAAAATAGCGCCCGGGGTTAGCAAAACGATGGCAGTAGTGGTGGAATGGAGGCGCGACGGGCTCAAATTGCTAGTGAGCTGAGTCGAACAAATAAGGCCCACGTGATGGTAAAATGTTTCCGATTCGGATTTATTCACAACGGCCGTCGGCATTCACAGCACCTCTCCGTCATTCTAAACCGAGACAGTTTGTTGCTAGGGAAATCATTGATTGTGGTGTGCATGAAGAATGTTCACCGCAGCTTACGAAAAACAACTCCGACGTCAGATTATTCGACACGTGCAAGGCTGTGTAAAAGTTCGCCCTTTCAACTTAAAAGTTCATTCCCCGTCAATATCTATAACAGTTACATCCTCTTTTAGAGAACGTTACTGAGCATTAGTAGTGCGCGGGAAACGTGGCGCTACATTCGAAAAAACTATCTTGACACATCACCAACAAACATGGGCGATTTCTGTGTCACTTTTCTTGGTACTTCCAGTGGCGGCGGACCTTCAGAGTCTAGGAACTGTTCATCCCTGGTTTGTGATGTGACCGGGAACGGTTCCCTATGGAGTGCGCCACATAGCACTTTCCTGTTCCAGTGTTTCCGCTCATCTTTCACCCATCAGTGATTGACTGTGCTGAAGGAACGCTTCGACAATTCTCCCTGCAAGACAGGAGAAGTATGACGCTCAAAATTAGCAAAGTCTCCAAGATGTTTCTCACTCACATGCACGGTGGGTGACTTGAACATTCAGTCTAAGGCCCCTGTCTCATGACCTCGCAGCCGACCACATAATGGGCATTGTTCCGTTCCTTCGAAATGTACTGTACCCCCCTGGTATCGGAAAAAATGCCGTGACCTCGCGCATACCAACGCCGGTGAGCCCTTTGCTGACCACTCTTCATGTCTTCTCACTCTGCCAAGCCTAAAATCGAGATATATGGCCCATGTGGAATACGCAATTTTGTGCGCCAAATCATGAAAATGACGTTGACAAAGACTGCCAATTTTTTCGTCGTTCACGAGCTTCTGACGAAGATCGATCGAGTCACCCCATGCCTTCCTTTCGATGGCGCCATCGACAGCCTACACTTGCCCGACATGATGCATTACAATGAATTACCCGGCCAAGACATCCTGTGCTCAGAGGATGGTTTCTGGAAAGAAATTACAACATCGAGAGGGCAATACGGAGAGGTCTGCGTTGATGCTGGCCCTATTTTACATCGAGGTCAGCCCAGCCGTTTTAGGCGTTGTCGACTTGATTCATCTCATACATATGAAATAACAAATCATAGACCCTTGCGTGGGCTACGTCATCCGCGAAAAATTCGGTCCCATGCGCAAGCTTGTAATCTTAGGGGACACGTACGATCCGAGCGCAATGACACCCCTCTGTGTCTCTCCTTCCCCTTCTCTACTGATACACGAGGCGACTGATGCTCACATCCCATCTCATATTGACTATAACGCTCGTCGTTCCCCCGAAACGGTGATGGAAGCTGCGCTCGGCAGGGGCCACTCAATACCAACTATGGCAGGCGCATTTGCAAAGACGATCGGCGCAGAGAAATTGGTCCTCAATCACATCGGTGCAAGGTACGTGCCCGAACTGTCATCGTCGTAGTTGAATATGCATCCATCTTGCTTCGTATTGACAGATTCCCTGCGCCGAAATTTGAAAGGGATCATCGTGCTGCTGTGATGAGCGAGATCGAGCGGCAGGCTACCGAGGCGTGGGGCTCCAAAACGCGTGCAATTGCTGCTTATGACTATATGAGTGTCAGGATCCCCCCGACGATGCCGAATAATATCCCTGGTGGAAGCGATGCCAATGGTTCCCCTGTGCATGTACCAGCAGTTGCTAGCAGCAGCCAAAGCCAAGCGGCGGCCATGCAGTTGCATCATGCGGATCCCGCTGAAGGATTCCTCTATGCGGTCAAGGAAAGCAACCAAGTCCCCAGGGATTGGGGTCGTAATGGCAACAGGGACATGAAGCGCAGACGGTAGATTGCGATCTCTTCGTGCTCGATTCTCTCGAAGCTCGTTTGGTCTCTACCAATCTTGAAACGTGGCCTTGCTAGATTCCTTGGCTGATCAATATGGTATCTGCCACACCGTTTTAATTCTTCGCTTAGATCTCGAAGTATTTGCCTCCGTCCTAGATCTACACACATCACACATGATCTGGGGGCCGGCGCCTGTAGTTGATACAATTGGTTTCATTTGCCTGTGGGTATGTATGTGGTACAAGTGGGTGGTTTATAATAATACAACAAGATGTCGCAGGTGATTTTGCGCCCGAACATGGTCATTAGTGGAGGAGCCGTTTCGCCGCATGTGGATGAGATGAAATCTATTGCTGGCCTTCCTTTTCTTCAGCTTTTTCTTGGATCGTGACGAGGTGTGTTGATGGAGCTATACTTGGAGTCGGTTCTGCTGTTGTGTCTTTGTAGGCAACGCGCGACTTGCTCCGTATCCATGACCCGTATTTCTGGAACGTGGGTGTCAGCCAGTCAACACGGGATAATCTAGAAACTGTACGCACGAAGAAGAGTATGGGTATCGGTGTGCACGCGAGAGCGAGGAACCCGAAGACGCTCATCGCCCACTGGTCGCCGAGCGCCGAGAACATCGCAGGGCTAAACAAAGGGAAAGCAGCGCCACAGCAAGACCTCAGAACAATGGTCGCTGCGATGGAGCTCGCGAAATACAGCGGGTACGTATCCATCAAGTAAGTCGTGAGAGACTGCAGGATCTGCGCGACGCCCGCTCCGAACGGAACCCCAGCCAGAATTGGGACGATCCAGTGGATGGAGGGCGAGGTGGTCCTAGTGGGTATATATCACGTCAGCCGCGTGGGCAAGCGAGAGGTCCTCGGTGTGCTTACCACGCAAATGTAAGAAGCCCGACGGGTATAAGTATCCCGCCGATGATGGCAGTATGCAAGCGACTGTATAGTAAATGTACCAGATAATCGTCAGTCTGCCGGTCGAGTAAACGGCTAGTCGACGTACGCTTCAGGAGGCGCTCTGCCCGTGGGACTGCGGTCCATTGCGCGTCGGTAGAGCTTGTCCTGGTAGGACTGCGTTCCGACGCCTAAGGTTATTCCGAAGCCGACACCGAGGAATGCAAGGCCGCCCTGGCCCGGCGTAAAGCCGCGATGGTGCTGGAAAACGATAGGGAACGCGGAGAAGAGCGCGTAGAGCGTCCCGTACATCACTGATATATATATTGCGATGAGTAACACGATGGGCTCTGTTACAATAAATACTAGGGGAGTGTAAGCGCGATCAAGGAAAGTTGGGGGAGGGGGGTTAAATAGGCTCACCGAAGGGACGGCTTAGATTTACGCGCATGACTTGAAGGAAGGACCGCGAAAGGTGGACGTCGTGTATTGAGACATAGTGGACGATACCGTTTGACGCAGCGGTCAGCTTTTCTGCGCGCCGCCGAAGAAGAACAGGTCCGTACTGAAGAAAATCTGTTAGAGATGTAATGGCCTGAATCTGACGAGATCACGTACAGTTTCTGGGGTTATAAAGTACCCAAAGCAAAGCGTGATGGCCGAGAAAAGAAATATCAGCCAAAAATTGAAATGCCAGCCTAGATGCGGGTTCTGTGCCACGAAACCGCCAACAATAGGGCCGATAACTATATACACGTTAGCGTGGATGGCCTGTGAAGACCCAGCCAACCTACCTGGGCCGAGAAAAGGCACCGTCGCGTAGATAGCAGAAGCGAGGCCGCGCTCACGGGCGTTCCAGATGTCAGAAACTGCGCCCCCGGCGTTGGTTAAAGCTTGAGGTCAAACGTCAGATTGGCAGTACTTTGGACGGGCAGAGCAGGGTAGTTACGTGAAGAGCCAGAGATCCCCGTGAGAAGGCGGCAGGACAGGAGGATCGGGAGCGAGTGCCCGAGGCTACCCATCAGCTGGAAGAGAGTATACGCCGTGAGAGTGAGAAGGAAGACGATGCGCTGTGGAGTCGGGGGTTTAGTGCGAAGTCGCTTGACACTCAGATAGGAATAGAAGGTACACACCCTGCCGAACATCTGCCAGATTGAATGGTACGGTGAGTAAAACGAGGCTAAATTCGGTGCACCATGAGTGACTTGCCTCGCCCATGGGTGCGAACACAAGAGGGCTGAAGCAACAAAGTATTATTAGCACGAAATCAGCCACCTGATATAATTAACTGGACCCACCCCAATGCGAAACCCAACACATATAATGAGATGCCGAGGATAGCGACGTCTCCAGAAATATTGAGGTCACGCATAGTGTCCTGGATACCGCCGGTATATGAGCTGCTCCCAAATGAGACGGTCCAGGTACAGAGTGCCAGCTGATGGGAGGGTAAGACGACGTTTACCTGGGGGTGTCATGTCGAGCGCACCTGCATTGTGATGACCCACTTTCTCGCTTTGCTCCAACTGTATGGGTTCTCGACGTCGTCGGGGGCCCAGTCAACGACGTAAGGCGAATAGGAGGTACCCTCGCCTGGGTAGGGTGCAGGGGTGCAGGGAAAACGTTTATCCGAGGGTGTGTAGGAGGACCGCCGCGTCTCGCCAGTTACGGTGTGGCTAGAGGAGGAGTGAGAGTAGTGGTCGTGGAGAGTACTGCAGGGTGTAAAGGGACGGCTATAGTCGATGGTCGTCATATCGCAGAGAAGGGAGGAGGAAAAAGAGGCAAGTGACGAAATCCGCGGGAGAGATGCATGAGTTGTTATATAGTGGTTTGTGATGAGAGTTAATGACTTTTTGTGCCATTGCCAAGGGGTGCCATCATGATATTTGTGTGTAGCTTCTTTCGATCTAAGTATGTATATGTGCACGCGGCCGGTTGTTATATTAGCCCAGATGGGAAGGTAATGGAAGTCGCGAAGGGTCCCCCTCGTCGTATGTAGATGCATTGAGGCTATTGACAAGGCTCGTGTGGAGAACAGGGACCATAATCTGGAGAATCTGGTTGGAATCTGGAGTGAAGGCTTCTGTTTTGGTATGGAATAAACGGACGAAGAATGAGATGCTGCTGTCAGGGCAGAGATCTGTTGCAAAGCAACAAGGGATATAGAGCTGCCCTGGGATTGGTGGGGAGAGCCGTGTCTCGTATCGCGGAGGCTCTGGCCATCAATGACAATGGGGCTATGGGACAGAGTACAACTGATTTGCAGCTGACATGTTTTGGCCGCGGAGACAGCAGAGTGGAAAAACATGATGCATGATGACCAGTGTTTGCTCGTTTCTTGAATTTTATAAGACGGGTAATGCTGGATGCTTGAGGCTGACGGGAAGTGCGGTTAAGAGAGGTGTTGACCCCTAGGGTCGATTTGTGGAAGTTGTGGCAAAGGTCGAACTCAAGTCCGAGCGTCCGATCATAGACAGGGTCGTATGACAGGTCCGACTCGGCGAGTTGAAAGGAAATCCGTGGCAGCTGGGTGGCAGGGACCCGCGGTCAAGAGAGCAAGTACTACTAGATGGTACTTTGAATGGCAGTTGAACTTGCTAAACTAAGCTATTGACCACGGGGTTGGCAAAAGTGGTTGGTTGTAGAAAGTTTATTTCGTAGCTCTAATTGCCGGCAATGTCACGGTGAGATAGAGTGGTGCTCGCGCGGCTAGATAACGTCGACGTCGTACTTGAATACTGCATAATAGCCTCGAGTTCGATTCAAAGTTGAAGTGAATACTACAATTGTCACTGAATTTATCATTGAACGGGTCCACCGCCTCCTTGTCAATGTTTGCTCATATTTTGTGGTCACTTGATCAGAGTTCTCTCCCAGCGCAAACTCGTTCGTCGTCGTTCTCGTCCTGCTCTACTCCACTCATCCATCTTTCCCCTCCTCTACCCCATTCTCGACGTCGACTTCATATCATTTTATTTACGCCCAATTCCATAACAGCGCCTACATTGACTTGTAATCCCCTTTCTCGGCGCTCACTTCCACACAACAACCACCCCATCTCTTATTTCTCCTCACATATTCGCCCAACCCTATAGCTAGTGTATCTCATCCATGTCAATTCACGGCCCAATAAACGGTGTAAAGATCTCCGGTCAGTTTTCCGTTTCCCCACCTCGTGTCTCATACCCCGCACTGACCCGCTCAACCGATCGCATATCCAATCTCACCCTACTCTCCTCCCTCTGCAACGCACATACACAACATTCTCGCTTTTTTCAACGAATCGCCCTCGATCGATACACGTTCCACACGCTTCTTGTCCGCTTAGCAATAGATGACCCCCACAAGGTCGTCAAAGTTATTGCCTCCGATGGCAAGTCCGCCGAGACCAGAGAGATCTCTTACACCAACTGCAAGGTCATTGGAAATGGCTCCTTTGGTGTCGTCTTCCAGGCCAGGCTCGCTGGTTCTGCTAAGGAGAGCGACGACATTGCTATCAAGAAAGTACTTCAGGATAAACGATTCAAGGTTTGTTACGCTTTTTCCGGGACTCCACACAACGTAGTTCACCGTCATCGGACTTGCGCTCAATGTTTTTCATGTTTCTAGAACCGTGAACTCCAAATCATGAGGCTCGTATCTCATCCCAACGTCGTCGATCTAAAGGCATTTTTCTATTCTAACGGGGACAAGGTATTTGTCTTACGTCTTCGTTTTTTGCGTGACATACCCTCATACAGCTTTCTCAATGACAGAAGGACGAAGTTTACCTCAACCTCGTGCTTGAGTATGTTCCGGAAACCGTCTATCGCGCCAGTCGCCATTATGCCAAGCTCAAGCAGCCCATGCCCATGCTCCAAATCAAACTGTACATGTACCAACTGTTGCGGTCTCTGGCCTACATACACTCTGTTGGCATCTGCCACCGAGATATCAAGCCCCAGAACTTGCTTCTCAACCCCGGGACGGGCGTCCTCAAGCTCTGCGATTTTGGCTCGGCAAAGATACTCGTGGCAGGAGAGCCCAATGTCTCGTACATTTGCTCGAGGTACTACCGTGCCCCTGAGCTTATATTCGGTGCCACGAACTATACAACCAACATCGGTACGTGCGCGTGTGACCTGTAGTCATCATTCATGAGATCACGTACTGATGGCACACCTCGGGCAGACATCTGGTCAACGGGATGCGTCATGGCAGAGCTGATGCTGGGCCAGCCTCTATTCCCGGGCGAGAGTGGCATTGACCAACTAGTGGAGATTATCAAGGTGCTCGGTACGCCCTCGCGGGAGCAGATCAAGACAATGAACCCCAACTACATGGAGCATAAGTTCCCGCAAATCAAGCCGCACCCATTCTCAAAAGTAGGTGTTGCTGTTGTTATCGACGGAACGGATCACGGGGCGTGGCGCTAATGATTGGTTAATGCAAAGGTTTTCCGGCCCCGCACAGCGCCGGAGGCGATAGACCTGGTGTCGAAGCTGCTGGAGTACACACCAGGGGCACGGTTGAGTGCTGTGGAGGCGATGGTGCACCCGTTCTTTGACGAGCTAAGGGGTGAAGGGCAGCGGATGCCGAATGGCAAAGAGTTCCCAAGATTGTTTGATTTTGTACGCGAGGGTGAGCGAAACTTGGGCTCATGGGACGAGGAGATTGTTAACAGATGAGGATTTTTACAGAGCTCTCTGTGCGCCCGGATTTGATCCGGCAGCTCGTTCCGCCTCACTGCGAACCGGAGCTGGCCTCACGGGGGATTGTACTGGACGGATTCGTGCCCATACCTCTTGAGGACCTGAAGATCACGCTGGACTGACGAGATGAATGGTGTAATTGTGATTGATGACGAATACGATTGTGTTGATACATACTTAGCAGCCATCTTGAATTGAATTTGTACGACGTCTAGATTGCGTGCTTGAGTTGGTGTTGTTATATATTTACCGGTGCTAAGCTAATAGAAATGTTTTCGGATTGCGACATGTGGCGCGAGATTTGGCGAAGACGGTTCAAGACGGAAGACTAACTCCGACTCACCCAGGATTTACTTTTGACGTTCATATCAATATGCCACCTCCTTACCATTCTTCATCCAATACCATCATGTCTGGCGCCAATCCTCCAGAATCCTATGTCTGCGATACTCTACCAGCCCCTAGGTTGGCCAACAAGCAGCACGACGACCAGCACCAGCCCACCGTCGTTCACAGCGACCCAACCCCTCAACATACAACTCCGAGGAAGCTTTGTGTCAGGCACCAGAGAATGGCAGACGAGGGGACAAATCTAAAGCTTCAGCAGGTGCGTGAACTTGTACTACTATAGAGCTACTCGTACTAACTAGTACAGTCTCTCGATGCCATGCCCCTTGAGGAACGTCAAGCAGTTAACGCTATCTGGTCCAACTTTTCCTCATCATCTCACCCACGGAGAGCCCTCATTCTCCAGGGTCTGCTCACTATGTGTTGCTTCTCACAACTATCCCTGCTCACCGAGCACCTAACACATCTTATCCGTATCGACCCCTTTGCTTGTCTCCCACGCGAAGTCTCTATCAAGGTCCTTGGCTATCTAGACGCTACCTCTCTGTGCCGAGCAGCCCAAGTTACCAAGCGCTGGAAAGCCCTCGCCGACGACGACATCCTCTGGCGCGGCATCTGTGAGCAGCACATCGGCCAGAAATGCCATAAGTGCGGCTGGGGACTCCCTGTCCTCGAAAAGAAGCGCAATTATCGGCTTCGGTCGGTCTCTCCCCCCATCGAGCGCCCAGCGTCGTCGGCCAACAAACGGGCGAGGACCGAAGATGCCGAGCTCCCTCCTCCCCTCAAACGGCAGCGGTCAGGCGAACAAGATCCGGAATCGTCGTCTTCATCTTCATCATACAATCTCACACGACCTCATGACCTCGAGCAATCCACCTGTGCCCTCCTCACTCCCAATCCTCCCACTCCCTGCGTCTCCGCCACCCGCCCTTGGAAAGATGTCTACAGCGAACGAATGACAGTAGAACGCAATTGGCGTCGAGGGCGTTGCACAGTCCGCACACTCAAGGGCCATACAGACGGTGTCATGTGTCTCCAATTCAGCGAAACGCTATCTCATCCATCCTTCCCCGTACTCATCACTGGTTCCTACGACCGCACGATCCGCGTCTGGAACATGGAAACCGGCGTCGAGCTTCATACCCTCAGGGGGCATACCCGTGCTGTGCGTGCCCTCCAGTTCGATGACATAAAGCTCATCACCGGGAGCATGGACCACACACTGCGCGTCTGGGACTGGCGGAGAGGCAAGTGCATCCGTACGCTCTCTGGCCACACGGATACGGTCGTATCCCTGAACTTTGACTCAAATGTTCTTGCGAGCGGGAGCGCGGACCATACCATCAAGGTGTGGAATCTCCGCACAGGCGGAGCGTTCACGCTCCGTGGGCACTCTAACTGGGTCAATGCGGTGTTACTATGGGACTCAAACCCCGGGATGCGCGTGCAGGAGACGGATGTGTCACTATTTGACGGCTCCATGTCGCCCAGGGGCAGCGCGTGCGGTGGGGGGAGCGAGATCGACGTCGGGAAGATGCTCATTTCGGCCTCGGACGATGGGCACATCAAGGTGTGGGACTTGACGGAACGGACGTGCGTACGCACGATGTCGGGTCATATTGCGCAGGTGCAGAGTATCAAGCTGCTTGCTGCGAGCGACTGTGCCGACGACGAAATGATGTTGCCTGAGGAGGTCAAGTCAAGTGGGGAAGTTGAGGAGCCAAGTGGGGAGGCTGAGGCTGACGTCGAGAGTAACGAGGAGGATACCGATGTTGCTGATCCTTATGAATCCAACGATACGTCATCCAATACAACGCCAGGCGCTTCTCCCCACCCATCCGCTGCCGGGGTCGAACCCCCGTCTGCTTCGCAGCCGCCACTTTCCACTACCCGGAAGATGCCTGTGCTCATTTCAGGCAGTTTGGATAATACGATCAAACTTTGGGACATTGAGGCGGGCAGGTGCATACGAACGTTCTTCGGACATATTGAGGGCGTTTGGGCGGTTGCAAGCGATAAGCTGCGCCTAGTGAGCGGGAGCCACGATCGTACTATCAAGGTGTGTTCCTCATTTAATGGTTTGCATTACCCTGTCTTGACTATATTGTTGTAGGTGTGGTCTCGCGATGAGGGAAAGTGTACAGCTACGCTGGTTGGACATCAAGCTGCGGTGAGCTGTCTCGCACTCGGGGAGGACAAAATTGTGTCCGGCAGCGACGACGCGGACGTCAAGATATGGAGCTTCAGTGGATGATTTGCTGTTGTTATTTGTTTTCGTTGTATACTTGGTCATCGATAGCTCCTCGCATATTCTAGACTATTACCTTATTGTATCTAACTATTGCTTTGCATGTATTACCCAGCACTTCAAGGAGAATGAATGACATTGGTTGTCTGTCCGCCACCATGCTCAAACCTATAGAGTTCTTGTATGTAGATTAAATAGATTGATTACATGTTTGAATAATTATAACGCCCGTCGAGGGTATGTGAGTAAGCCCGTAATAACTGGTTATCCACTACATGGAGATCACCTGGAAGTCGTCAAATTTCGTAACAGATTGTGCAAGATAGGAAACCCATGAAACGTCATATCACATCGGAATCACGAAGTCCTGAAGCCCAGCCGCTTCAGCTCCCTCTTGCGTGCTCGGTAGTCCCGGGTTTCACCTGCCTCTAGAGTCGTGCTCCGCTTCATGAGATCCTCGTCGACGTTGGAATGGAGATGGACCTTGCGTAGTTGATGCTCGAGGTATGCCAGCTGTCCCTGTTGCCGGTATCTTTCAAGGTCCGGTGGCATGTAATGTAGCACTTCCTTAACGCGGTCGGTGAAGCGGATGTAGCGTTCGAAATTTATCATATGGATGCCGTCAACCTTGACGACAGTAGGATGTTTCTGGAGAGTCGAAAAAAGTTCTCGGAGATGAACGGCTGCGGATGTTTTACGATTATGAGGATTAATTGAGTTCAAGTTTGTGGGGGTGAGGGGCATAAGTACCTATCCATGGAATGCACCTATCGCGGAATTTTTCGGAAGAAGATTCTCGGAGAGCTACGCGATAGGTCTTGTGATTGGAAGAAGGGTCTAGAAGATCTTCTAGGTCGTCTAGGATGTGGCGAAGATGCGGGGAAAGCTCCTTCTTGGTAAGCCGCAGTCGGTCTATCGGAGCTGAGTGCAGGGCGTTGGAAATCGCGGTGGCTGAGGAGAAATTGCGGAAATTAAGACAGGCCTAATCATGAGGTCAGATAGTCTTTTATTATCAAAGTTCATGTTCCTGACCACTGCAGTGTTAACAAAAAATTTGAGGACCTGCGCTCGCGCATCGATGGTGTCGTAGTGGAGCAAGGATTGCTTCACCCAAAGCACGATCTTGTTGTTTGTGAGGTACGCAGCTTGCACGTTATTCGAACGAGGCTGCTTGCTCAGGTGAGCGATATAGTCTGTTGGGAGAATCGCCCTGTATCTGTCCCCTTCTAAGAGGGTGAGTGCGACTGCGAGGTCGTTAGGAGTTATCTCTGATGTTCTGGGTATTCTTCGGCCGGGAGAAAGAGGTATCTCTAAACTTGAAGGGTCCGACACGGCCTATCATGAGCTCAGCTATGAGCACTCTTTCACAACGGAAAATCTTCCAATGATCCTACCCGATTGTCAATTAGTCTCAAAAGATCTTCTGCTTCGTCGTGAATAACTATAGAGCTCTCGACAGATCGTGCAGCGGCGCAGAATGTCTTCATGTGCCACAGTAGATGTGGGTCCACCGAGAGATGAAGATTTGTGAGCCAGTAACGGATGATCGAAAAAATACTGACAAAATCCTATTCAAAGTACATTCCTTTGTTGAAGAAAGAGGCTTACTTGTGCTGAACGGCGACCTTGTCCTCGGGGTGACCAGGTACAGCTTCAGCTTCATGGAATCTACGAGCCAGAATTCCAAAGAGGGCTTCCAATGTCGTGAAGTCGGTGCATCCTATAAAAAAGATCTCTCTGTAGTCAAGATCTTTCTTATGCTCTGCATGGGTTATTAAGGCTTCTAAAGGCTTCTTAGCACTACTGAAGGCGCTCACTTGAACCGCTGATTAGCCTGTCGATTAGTCCCTCCAGTGTCCCGGAAGACACTGTCCCAATCCGCTTGTCGATGTGCACGATTGATTGTGTCTCCGTGGCAGCCTCGTGGAGCTTGGTGTCGACGTCAATGCCAGAGTCCAAGGATAAATTGCTCCTTGGGGTACTGTGGCCGTCGGGCGACTCAGTTGTTCTCTGGGAGAAGTGAGTTTCAGAAAGGGACGGTAACGATGATGCAGACGAAGGGATTGCAAGTTTCAACGATTCGGATTCTGAGCGAAAGAAGGGCTGTTCACCACCAGACAAGAGCAGCGAAGCGCCACGGTCGATTGAATTCGCTAAACGAGAGAACGCCCACGGGCTACCCGGGCTCGAGCCAACAACAGAACCTGCGAACCCATAGTCCTCCAATAGATGGCTCGCGTTCTGTGGAGGAATGGTAAGAGCTAGTGGTGGCTTTGAACGGCTAGAGGAAGAGGAAGCGGCATCGACGGGGCTCGATGCATGACGCAAGGTAAACTCGGAACGTGTCATAATTGGCATAGATGCCGCCGTTGCCGCTACGCCATCCATAAATAGAGGAAGCATGTGAGGTCAGACAGTCCAAATACCTGCGGTGACGCCTCGCATCTCTAACAAAGTGTTTTTGACAACAGTCATCGTAGGGCGTGACTCTGGTTTCTTGTGCCAGCATCTTCTCATCAACGACCAGAGGTCGTCATTCAAGCCTTGAGCTGTGATCTGCCGACCTGGACGTTCGGGAATCTTGCCTTGATCAAGGCCACGCAAGACAACGATATCTCGAGCAACATCCTTGAATGGCTGTTCCCCTGTAATAAGCTCCAGGCAAACCATACCAAAACTCCACACATCGGAATTAGGGGACAGGCTGGTATCAGTCTGACATAACAACTCCGGTGCAGACCACCGGGGGTTGAGGTTTGGAGAGGATGACATCCCGTGACCGCACTGTGTGGCGATAAGCAATCGTTTACTCCAAAAGAGTTATGCAGAGCGACAAACGTCTTCCAGAAATTTCGAGAGGCCGAAATCAGCCAATACGGCGGTATTTTCAGAAGTAATCAAGATGTTGGCCTAGAGAAATGTCAGTGGAAGCTTCCTTTGTAGTTCTCATTTCATACGCCACGGAGGTCCCCATGTACAATCCCATTCAAGTGAAGATATTCTAGCCCTGAAGATACCTATTAATACATTGACACGAGGAGATCACGAAAATCATACCGGCCGCTACTTCGCTCAGGAGGCGCAACCTATCGACCGTGGCATGGGTTTGGACGTACGAAATTGCGGTCCCATGCTCCATCCAAGGGCACACCTAACCGCTCATTTAGTTTTCGAACACCGCGGTTGATGTTCAAGTTACTGTGTAGATATCTTCTCCCATATGAACGATTCCATACAGAGGGACCACGTTTTCATGGTTGAGAGTTCTCCATATGGCCACTTCACGTTGAAATCGCTATGGGCGCGTTCAGCTGATATGTCAGAGAAAAGATCTGCACGGCCTACTTTCTGGGCGTCTATATTATTCGCAAGGCTCCGGGGCAAGCGCAGCGCAATCTTCCACCGAGTAAACACGCCGTCAATCTTTGATCTACATGTGGACTCACTGGTTCGTGATTGAGCCATTCTCCTACGATCCTTGCGTTAAGTCGCGGGCAGAACTGAAAACTCATCGTACACACCTAGGAAGACGTCGTTGTATGTGCCCTTTCCAACGGTGTGATTGTGGGTTAGAGTCACCTGCCCAGTCACTTTGAAAGTATCAGACTTGATCAATGCCTACAATAGAAGCACCACGTACAGTCAATGAGCGGGGGGAGCTTTGATGTTTTTTGATACAACAGCCAAAGACCCCGTTGAAATGACTGCTCCTGGTTTGGTTGAAGATCGGGGCTACGCAATTCCTAGAGAATATTGCAGGTTGTGTGGGGCGAACCTGTAAAGAAAACTTACAGTTTGAAGGCTCTCCATGACATCTTCTACTGAGTGAGTCGACCAGTGCATACTGAGCAACGTCTTCATGTCTTGGGTACTCTCCACGATGTTTTCCAAGACGCCCCGCATTTCAGCTGTATCGCGTTCCCGAATTGCCTTGGGCTCTCCTTGGCCCCGTGTAAGTTCCAGCCCCAGGCTTATCTGAATATAGATAAGTGGGTTCGGCGGATATGTTACAGAACATGAACACACATTGAGATTCATCATGGCAGTGTCCATGTCGCGGTGGAGCTTGTCAATACCATCCTTGATCTCGTCTTGCTGCAAGAAACTCTTGAGCCTGCTAAGAGCAGCCCATTGGTTGACCCTTCTGTCTATTCGGCGGACAATCCTAATGTGGGTGGTCAATCAGACTATAGGCTTATTGCATGAAGGAATGCGACTGACGCTGTTATCTCGTCGGAAAGCTCCAAGGCTTTCGTTCCCTCCAGGCCGACTGAACAATCTCGCAGAGATAACATCAATTTTACGCATCGTCCACTCATGTCAATACACTGTTGCTGTAATGGGAACGTGTAAAACCGAGAGGTTCGAAGCTAGATTGAATCGCATACCCTGTAGACCTTAACATTCTCGATCATTTCGTAGCTGCTCGTAACTGGCATATGTCGAGTCTAGATAGTCTGTAGAAAGGGACATAGCTCGACGTACGTAGAGTAATGGCAGCGCTGAGTCCAGGCGCCCCAAACTGAGCCAGGTTGGCCAAGGCCACGCTACCCATCTAGAATCAGAGCCTCAGCTCTCGGTGTAGGTGAGGGTGCTGAGCAAAGGCGATCTTGACGCCGTTCGGCGTAATCACAGGTACAGTGCCTTGGGGCATTGCTGTGCCTCTATCGCGAACCAGGAACCGTATTGACGGGGTGAGAGTGTCAAATCCCGTTATATCCGGCCTCTAGCATCAGAAATTGACTCATGTTGCATGCATGTTGCGGAGGTTCTTTTAAGACTTTTGGTCCACAATATTGGCCGTGGATATCGGGACTAGAAGTCAAAGGGATCGCGACAGCATTCACTGCCACTCAGCGTGAATGTATGATAGGTAGCTTGATAGATAGTGAGTTATTGTGTCGTGCAATGATGAAAGAAAGCGCAAGTACATGTAAGGTTATGATGCAAGGACTTTGCAACCACAAGGCAAAGGCCCTTTGTCAATTATAGCCGGAGAGGTCAAAACCAGACCCATGACCCGTGCGGAGCAATAGCTTTCGGTCGGTAGCATGGCCGAGTTGGTCTAAGGCGTTGGATTTAAGCAATTGATTCCCAATGGGTGCAAACCCGCGTGAGTTCGAACCTCACTGCTACCAATATTTTTCTTTTCGTCAACTACATACCGTATAGGATACATGCCTGCGAGAGAGGGCATCTGGGCAGCGATTTTTTCTTTTACCAAGTCCTGCCTTGCATGTACATACTCTATATAACTGATTGCTCGACGAATATGCAGAAAAGACTTGAAGCTGCGACTAAATTCGGGGCCAGGGTGCATGGTAAGCAGTGCATTTGATGGTATACAAAACGATACGTCTTTTTCTTTAGAAAATCTATCGAGGTCAATCATCAAAGGGGCTGAAATGAAGGATGGAGTGTGTGCGTACTTCATTGATATTGTCCTGTCCTCCCGGGCCCTGTCGTACCCTGTTGTCCGCTTGTCGTCAGCAAATTAGAATGTCCTGAAGAAAGATTGAATACCTTCGGGTGGGTTTAAACTCTTCAGGCTCTGGAGCATCCCAAAAGTTTGCCATGCTGCTGGGGCCGCCTGGGGTGGTCCTGACACGCCTATCAAAAGATTCATATCCAAAGACAGTGCAAAGTATGTAAGAGGACCGAACCTGCTAGGCTTAAAGCTAGAGCCGAAATCGATTCCACTTTCGTCGGGCGTTTCTTGAGCAGAGGCGGCCGCCACAGCCGCGGGTGCAGGAGCCTGTGTGAATCGATCAGGAGGGAGTGAGTTAGTTCGATGTTCAGGGACGTGCCTCAGTTACAGGATTCATGGGCGGAGCTGATGCCAAGGCATCGTCCTCAATACTCGCACCAAAGATGTCACTATGGGGTCTACCAGGAACAGTGCGCACTCGGCGAGTAGGTTTGAAGTCATCAGCTGAAATGGAAGTGCTAGCGGGTAGGGCTAGAACTGGTCAGTTTTTGAATATGGAATGTTGGGTCTGTTCTGACTAGGAGCTTCGCCAGTGGATACAACGGCAGGCGCGTCCTCACTGATCTTGCCGAATTTTGCGTAGCCTGTAGGCTGCAGCATCAGCCGCGATCATTTCCAAGGTTGACAGATTACGAACGCGGAAGTTTGGCTATGTTCGTAAAGTTGGGATCGACAGTGGTACCCGTGTATCTGAAAAACCTTATGGCATGTGGCGTATGTCAAGCACCAAATAACACGTACTTCAAGAACTCGATCAAAGAACGTTTCGTAAAGACAATGTTGGTTGAGTCCCAGTCGAGCATGCCTGTAGGAAGTCAATGATCTATGCCAGAAAGAAAGGAATTGGGCGTGCACCAAGTTCAGCTGGCCAGCCTCTTTCCTTAGTCATATCAATGGAATTCGTGGGGGTGAAACTAAATCAGCGTGAACGTGTCGCCTATAGCGCTGAGAGAGGTCTGCATACGTAGACATTTTGCGGGTGGGTGAGAGAAAGAAACGAGGGTTGACTGGTCGCGGCGGTTGTCAAGTGATGAATGGCACATGACCGTTACATGATGTGACGAACTTAGTTATTAGTTAAGTCATTCTTGACTTGGGCGAATATCTCCTCGACGTCGATGCTCACAGTTGCTCGCTTTGCCTCTAGAAATGCCAGACAACCTTTGAAGAGGTTTAATTCTAATGTTGCGTCTCGCTTTTATACAGAACCTCAGAATGCAACAAACCTGGCCGTAACGACAACACCACAGAACATCACACTACGCCAGAGGGCAGCGTTGGACAGTGCTCTGCGCGTCGACCAGGCTGGAGAGGTTGCAGCCAACTACATTTATATGGGGCAGTTGTTCGTTCTGGGACGTGACAAGCAAACAGGTCCGTTAATACAGGTGAGTGGAGTCGATGTTCTCTGTCTATCACTCTGACTGCTTTTTATAGGAAATGTGGGACCAAGAGAAAAAGCACCTTTTGGTCATGAACAAACTTCAATTGCAGCACCGTATTCGACCGACTGTCCTGTTCGAAGTTGCAAAATTGGCAGGTTTTGGGTTGGGAGCTGTGACCGCACTCCTGGGCAAGGAGGCAGCAATGGCGTGCACTGAAGCTGTCGAGACTGTTATTGGCGAGCATTACGATGAGTAAGCCCCGGTTGTTTCGACCTCTTGAACTCGCTTACTGAGCCAATACCCTTCTCAACGAATAGCCAACTTGTCGAGATAGAGTCCTTACCCCATGATCATCCCAGCGTACCCTTGTTAAAGGAGGTTGTCAAAGAGTTCCGAGACGACGAGCTTGAACATCTGAACACTGCAGTGGGGAACTATTCCCAGCAGGCACCAGCACATGCTTTATTAAGTAGTGTAGTCAGCGCAGGCTGTAAAGTTGCGATAGAGTTGTGCAAGCGAATTTAGGATGTATGTCGCAGAGGTTCTCTTCAATGGAGCAGGCTCTGGAAGTGCTTCGGAAACCAACGAGCGACGCAATTCATGACGAGAAGTAATATATTGTTGGTTGTAAGTTGGCCGTACCATCCATCTATTCGGCCTTTTCTCTCGAGGGAATAAGAGGTTGTCCCTTGCGTTGCTTCCAATCGAACTTATTCTGTAGCTACCGTCAGAAAATCCTTTCGCACAATTTATTGGTTAAATAACGCACTGTATATTCAGAGGAAAGGTAAAAGAAAATGGAGGGGGCGATAATGAAGCCCACGAGGGCTGTCCTTGTCGTTCTTCTGGTCCACCGGAAGTTGAGGTGGACCCTTTCACGCTACGTAATGTTAAGGAACTTATGTAGAGAGATACTTGCGAAAATGACAAGTACCATAACGTTGAACCTTTCAATTGCGGGGTCTTTCTATGGCGGAAGGATTAGGAATGAGAAGTTCAGCGGGATTTTGACAACTCACTCTGAGTGGTGCTGTTCATCGCAAGAATTATTCAGTGAGACGGGTATACGGAGAGGGTAGAAGACCTTACAATGATGTTCACCCATGGTGGATGACGAGAACGGAGGAGGTTGTTTGTCTGTTATTTGTCAAAACTGCTTTGCTTTTGACAGTCATCATTCGACAACATGGCCTACAACCGGGAATGGGACCAAGGCAAGGATACCTGGCAAGAAGGTTCCTGGGGTGGAGTAGACCCTAGAGGTCATGTCCGCGCCAGAGAAGAGGACCATTACGGAGAGGGCAAGAGACGGAAATTCAACAATGGGGTCAGGGCCTTGTGCATCGACAGGTCTATCCCTCCAGCTTCCAGCTTATTTAACTATCTATAGGGATTTCAGACATACGACGCAAACCAGGGTTATGACAATACTGGTTACGGAAACAACCTCCAGGGACATGACCAATTTCAGGATTATGTCCAGGACGACCGCCACCAGAAACCGGGCTTTAAGAAGCGCCTTGCGCCATCCGAACCTAGTCCTCATGTCATATTCCTTGGGTTGGACCTCGATTTTACTGAGGCCGACGTGCGTGAAGCGTCCTCCACTCTGATGCCTACTCACGTTTCTGAATACAGCTTCAGGCGTATCTTACCACGAACGGGTGTAGCGTTGAGACGGTTACCATCATACGAGACAAATCATCAGGCACTTGCATATTTGTATCTGTGTCCGCACATGCATTAACGTTCTTCGCCGTTGGATATTCAAGGTTCCTCTAAGGGCTTTGGCTTCGCGCAATTTACTACTACCGAGCATGCGCGGGCATTCGTCGATCCCTTGTTCCCTTTCATTCAAGTTCCACCTCCAGCTTCGCACGGAGCCTCAGTCACGGCCGCGTACTACAAGTCGCTTGAGACCGGTACTCCAAACAATGGACGAAGAGTCAAGATAGACTATTCGCAAAGCGCCTCTCCTCACGACAGGGGTAGGCTCAACCGTGGCAACATGAACGACGGTACCCGAGATATTGGCAATACCCAGGCTCCTGTCCTTCTTTTCAGAGGACTGGACCCACTATCTGGGCCACAGGCGATCTACCAAGCCATGCTATATTCCTCCGGCCCCACGATGGAGGGTGCAAAGGGAATGAAGCGCATCATTCTCATCAAAGACAAAGTCACAATGGCGAGCTTTGGCTTTGCTTTTGTCGAATTCATTGACGTCACGGTAGAGTCGCACATGTAATTTGATGCTGCATACTTTCTAATGTTGTTCTAAGTCGGCTTCTGCCGTCCTTGCTGCGACTATGTCACCCACAATCCATCCTGCCGGGTTCCGAATCTCAGACCGTCCCGTGGCTGCATCTTTTGCACATCCCTACTCATTTCAGCCTGTTACCGACTTTCTTCAACGGGATGATGCTTGCCTCACCTCGTCGATGAGCTTAGGTGGTGTGCAGGATACCTGGGTTCGGTATTGGGATGAGAACTCGACGGTCGCTGTGTTGGAGTTTAAGGTCGAAGAACCCACCCAGACCACACAGCTTGCAGAGAAGAAGAAGGAGAAAAAGAAAAAGAGTGAGGTCGTTCTTGTGATTCAAATTATCATATTCTAATACCATGGGAAAACCAGGTGAAGTCGAAGCTCGACCTGCACCAGCGGCTCCATCTGCACTCCCGGTGTCTGACAAACCTGTGACTCTGAGCTTCAGCAAAGGGCCATCGAAGGCTACTATCTGTAAGCAACCCAACAATTTCTATCCTATTCGTAGCTCAGGGCCTTGGAATTTAGCCAAACCCCTTGCCTTGGGATTCTCGATGGATGACGGTGGCGCAGGCGACGAGAACGATGAAGCTGAAGACGCAAACCAAGGCACGAGTAAAAGTAAATATGACGACTTCGTTATACTTTGTCTAACTAATTTATGTGTCTATAGTTATTGCCGCCAAAAAAGTCGCCCCGTTGATTGCAAGCAAGAAGGTACTGTTTTCATCGCCCACACGACATCACAGCAAGGATATACATGGTTGGATCGCACTCATTTTCCACATTCGCAGACTGTCAGCAATATAAACAAGTGGAATCAAGTGCAAGAAGAACTCACGCAAGACACAAGTGGCCCACCTGCCTCTTCAGCTACTCTGGTGATCTCCCTTTCCTGGCTTTCTTGCTGTGGTTTATCAGATTGTATCGACTCTTACACTCAACGCGCTGCATATTAGGCTACTTCTCGCGCCTCATCATCGGCACCACCTTTGGTCAAGGCCGTCGCACATGCTACCCCGGTTCCTGCAGAGGTGGAATTCGAATTCTCCGACGTCACTGGGTTAATGTGCCTGCTGTGTGCTCGACAGTTCAAGTCCCTCGACCAGCTCAAGCGTCATAACAAGGAATCGGATCTGCACAAGGCTCGCAACTTCAATGCTGTGTACCCTACCGAGTTCTATGGGCTAACGTTGCCTTTTGTTCTTTTTGTTTCCCCGATGTTTCCTTTTCGTCGTACAGAAAAATTACAAGGACGCAAATCTTCGAGAAGTCGCTCGCCAGAAGGTTGCTGCGCGAAAGGTTGAAGCACCGGAGCAGCCAAAATATCGGGATCGTGCCTCCGAGCGCCGAGTTCTGTTCAACCAGCCCGATGTTCCCTTGCCAGAAAAGGATGCTGCGATCCCGAAGCAGAAGAAGACCGAGGGTCCGCCACCGCCACCGTCCCCTCCTCCCGCTCCAGTGAACCCAGGCAAGGATGCCAACAACGTTGGCAACAAGCTTCTAAAAATGATGGGCTGGACTGAGGGGACTGGGCTTGGGACTACAGGCGAAGGCAGGGTGGAGCCAATGTCCGTATTGATCTATGTTGTGTGGCGATTTATTGATAAAGCTTCTCAGCCAAACTGCCATTTATGCCCAAGGTGCTGGCCTGGGAGCCAGTAAAGGCAAAGAAATTGGCAAATACGCCGATGGATATTCTGGCTACGTCCATATGGCGCAGGACGCGGTGAGTGGCATTGCATTGAAAGATGAGATTGAATATACGACTGGAAAGATACTGAGTGGCGGTGTTTGCAGGCACGCGAACGCTACGGAAATTAACAGATTGACTCCGATCTCTAGTGTATTTTATTATGTTTTTGCATACTGTTTTCCTTCTAGCTTATGCCTCCCTTGGAAAGGTGTTTATCATGCACCACAAATCTACGCTTTCATTACATGGAACTGGATGGATATTCTGACAGCAGCATAATTGTGACGCATGAACCCCAACTACAAAAAGAGTGTGTATGCAAGGACATATAAGTAGAATGATTTATGCGGCAATCATGACTGCAAGGCCTGCAAACAGAACGCCAAGTGGGAGGCTGGTGAGAGTGGTAGCGCTGTTGGTTTTAGTGGGACTAGCGGCACCTGCGGAGGTCGTGCCAGTTGCAGCGCCGACTTTACCAGAAGTGGTAGGGGTAGAAGAAGCAGCGACAAGGGTGGAGCTGACGACAGCGGAGGTTGCAGGGATGGAGACAGTTGCAGTTCCGTCCTCGACGGTGAAGTAGTTCGCCTGGAGGCGATTCAGTCAAAACATGTCACACAATTGTAGTGAGAATAACATACGGCCACAAGAGCACCCAGGCCACTGTCCTGTGAATAGATAGATGATGAATACAAGCTGACGAAAGAGTCTATGAACAATGCATACCTTGATGTAAGCATTCAGGGTAAAAAGACCGACACCAGTGGGCTCCGTGAGGCCGACGGGTGCTGCAAAGCTATCAGGCTGGGCGTAGAGGATGATCACATATCTGAGGTTGTCCTTCAACACATGTTACTTTAGAATACTTCGGGGAAGTGTACCTGTGGGGGCCGCTGCCAGTTGCGGGTCCAGGTCCAGCGTAGTTGACGATGGAAGTAGCATCAGCATCGGAAACCTTACCATCTAGGGCTAAATGAGAAAAGGGTCTGAAAGCAAGACGGAAAGCTACACACCGGTAATTTGGACACCATTGACGAGCCAGTGATGATTCTCGCCCTTAGACAGATCACCACCGACAATGTCTGCGTCGACCATGAAGATGGTGAACTTTCCATCCAGTTGAACGGTCGAGTTGGCGGCTGTAACAGTGACAGTAGGCTTGGGCGCCGATTCTGGAGTAGCAGTCAAAACAATTGCAGAGCATTCTTGAAAGCACCACTCACGTTCTTTGGTCAGAGCCTGACCAGGGGTGATGTCACCAACGCCTGTAGATAAAGAGACTTGAGAATCGCCTATAGCAGCATACGACAAAGCGTCGCTCACCCGCAAAGTTGACGGCGAGCAGAGCGCTGGGCTCGAACGAGGCCAGAAGCTGAGGAACGATCAGAGACTGCTTGAAGTGAACTTCAATGGCCGCAACATCGGTGGACTGGGCGAGGGTGAATGGAAGGAGTGCGAGGGACACGAGGACGGTAAGGGAGAACATGATAGACAATATGAAAGAGTGGACGTGTCGATGTTATGCAGGGATGTATACGTTTGAGGGTAGGTGCATTGCCATCACACCAACATCCACATTATTTTCTGGCGGGCTGCCTAGGCTCGTGACCAACCGCTTCGAACTCCGTAGGCTACGTGCGAAGCCTGCATTTGTTGTGGTGTTCTTGTGGGGGTAAACAAAAGCAAACTTCGGCGTACAGGATTGGTAGCGAGTCTACGGGCTGCCAAGCCCTTTGACAAGTTCCGACATGTCTGTCTGTCTGTTACACAAAGCTCCATATCATATGTAATATTATTATACCCACTAACAATATACTATAGTCAGTGAATATTCTATGGTAAATTGGCCTGGCCACCATCCTCAAGGTTCTTCAGCACACCCTGGATGGTGAGATAACTGACTCATGACGATACATTGCAGACCCCCAAAGGTTCCCGACACAACCCTGAGGAACAAAATACTATCATCTGCGATCTCAACCAGAAAGGTAATGTCCCATGCGACGACGAGGAGGGAGAGGAAGATATTGTTCGGTATAAAAGGTGTTTTTGCAACGGTGAGTGGCTGTGGTTTACCTGACTCGATGAAAATAGTGAGATGGTATGGGACAGTCGCTATGAAGGCAAACAGGTTGAAGGAAAATGTGGCCGACATTACGGACACCACAAGGCACACGGTCGAGAGCACGAACGATACTAGGTAGATGAGTCGCGATCGAATGAGCAAAGGTCTGTGAACATGTCGGTTCCAAATTCTTCGAAAACATTGCTGGATGACGCACCCAATGGGCTCGATCTTCCGAGTGGTATTTTCGGGGTCTGTATTCCCCACAGTCCAGTTTTCTTGCGAGTTTCTGATAGTCAAGATGACGAGCAGTATCACAACACAACCTGTGACGAGCAGAAATGCCACGATGATGCGGTAGGGTGGGATAGCCTCGATGTCGCTCGCCTGCGGCGTCCCCCGTCCCGTTTCTAGGTAGCGTTGACACGGATATACAGATAGCCGTGGTAGGAGATTGCGAACAGGAATCCAATAGTATTGATGATGACAATAGCAGCGTGTTTCGTTGGTATCTGCGCTAAGGATAGGATGAGAGCGCTGGTGTGCAGAGCAGGCAGGACACGATGTGTGTGATGATGAGTGTGTGAGAAGGAAAGGGAGGGGGCCGCGCTCGAGACACGGGGTTCGAGGGATATCTCCATGATCATCGTCGAACAAGTATTAGATTGGGAAGCCGTTAGTGCCGCCGCAGCCATCCTGGTTTACATATTTTGTAAGTAGGCCTGCGCCAGTGTAACTAGGGGTGGGGAAAGGAGTCTTCAAATGGAGCTGCTGGCCAACACCAATGATTAGATCATAGATGGAAACCCTAGAAACCAGTTCAAGATTTGACACAGGAGAGTTGCAAGCCCATTAGTCCAGGGAGAAACACTGAGACTAGACTTGGTCATGATATATCCAGCGCAGATATGGCTTGGATGTTGACCAAAACTGCTACACATAAGTGATGTAATGTTTCAATCTAAATGTAGGTATGCACAGAGTTAGAGATCTCTATACATTACGAGCGTTTGCTACATATTTGGAGTCTAGATAACAATTCTCAGAGTTTGATCTGTCCCTCAGAAAAATCATCCAAGATGCTGCGGATTGCCAGGTATGTAGGAACGTAATCTTGAGCAATAGATGTCAAGGTAAATCGGTGTAAACGAGCAAGGGAATACATGTAAAATAACGGTATATAACTACAATAAAAGTACTGCGCGCTGCATGGGTCGAACCCCGGACCTTATGCGCAACTCCACGATTTACTCCCGAGCTCCCCGAACAGCACGGAAGCTCGATATATTCCAACAAGGTACACAAGGATGACGCACTCCAATCCTCTGCTACACATAAGTGATGTAATCTTTCAATCTAAATGTAGGTATGCACAGAGTTAGATATCTCTATACATTACGAGTGTTTGCTGCATATTTGGAGTCTAGATAACAATTCTCAGAGTTTGATCTGTCCCTCAGAAAAATCATCCAAGATGCTGCAGATTGCCAGGTACACAAGGATGACGCACTCCAATCCTCCAAAGATGCCAACAAGGATGCTCTGGTAGAGGAAACGCGAGGTCAAGATATTAAGGATGATAATGCCAAACCAAACTGCAGACAAAAAGAATGCATAGATGATGCTGGTGGGTTGGGAAATGGGTGGAAAGAATATGAAAGGAGAGTTGGGTCGTGCAGAAGAGATGTATAGCACAATGTGATGTGGCACAGTGAGGAAGAAGGCGATGACATTGAAGAGGACAGGGGTGTGGACATCAATCCTGAGAACCAATTCCAACGAGCAAAGGGTGTAGGAGACAAAGCATACAAGGTTTCTCCGAAGGGTCATACATGTACTTTGAGATGTAATAGTCAATATACTGAAAATAGAGGAAAAGTTGACAATGACTGACATCTCCGGTGTTCTGGGGAGAAGAGGTTCAGTGTCAGGGCTGCCCTGGCTACTGGATTTGAAGTGGCACATTTGCATGATGGTGAAGATGACAAGGAACAATAGGACGATCAGCTCCATGCCAGACCATATCGTGGTGGTGATTACTCCACTACCCCCCTCATTAACACAGAACAGGATGTTAATGATGAAGATGATAGCCCATAGAGTAATGAGGAGAAAGTTGTAGAGTATCCAACCATTGGAGATGAAGATTGGGTCTGAGTGCAAGGGGTCATGATGGTGGGCCTTTGCTGAATTGTACATGTGCACATGGTAGGGGATGGTCACGGTGATGAGTTCCTCCTTGTTCTGAGCCGGAATTTTAGCAATCTGCTAATTTTCGCAGATATGTTCTTCAGTATCGATATGCAATCAAAGTGATCAGCGGCACCTTGGTCATCACTAAATCAGGTGATTCAACCTTTGGAAAACCTGACGTGACATGTCGGCATCACGTGACACGCCACCACCTGACAAATATTCGCTGGCCGCTCTTATCGCTCCAAGAAAATTTTGCATAGAACAGAGACATCTGTCTAATCAGCTCTCTAAACTGAACCATCAACACACTTCTATTCACTTGTCTTTTCCCAACACCTTGGTCTTCACATCTACTTCTGCCACGTCCTCAGGGGGTTCCCTGGTAATGGCTCCAATGTTCTGGATTTTCGTCACTGTCGGTACTATCCTCGTGCTTCATTACCTGTACTGGAGGATCTGGGTGAAGGAGTCGGAGTCAGAAAATTATGACAAATGGGTCATTCAGGGAGTGGTCAGCAAATTCCGGTCCGTCTTTGGATTACCAGCATGGAGGATGCCTGTACGGCAAACACGGAGAGAACGACAAGCAATTGTGAGGGATTTGGACAGGGCTTTCAGAGAAGTACAACTCCTCCCGCTGCAGAGGCCTGCCAGGACCGCATCACCACGTGTCAATCGCCGCAGCTGGGCAGAACCTGTTAGCAGGTTTTCCTCAGAATCATACCTCCCGTTGCACAAAATCGCGTCCACCACGTCCCAATCTGATCACACATCACATTCCCGCATACGAAGCCTGATCGACGCTTTTCCCTTACCTGCACAAGTTTGGCAATGTACACATGATGTCCGTCACGGGATCGACCTCGCTATTCTTAGCAGGTCTTCAATGGAAGATTATCACGTGATGTATCGGCCTCACACACCTGAACCTTTGACCCCGTCTGGGTTGCGCACGAGAAACCGCGCCGGGATGGCGTTGCCGAATGCCGAAGAAGAGGTCTGATGAAGAACCCAGGTAGATTTCGACAAAAACGGCAGTACAATATTGTTGGAGCCTGCGTACCCCCATTCCTTCCATCACCGCCCATTTCCGCCCGCTGTCATGTCTAAATGTGGTTACTGAGCCAGAATTTTACGAGCTGTTGGCGGTTCCTTGCGCCACTTTGCCGAAATGATCGAGTATTGTTGTTCCTCTCTCTCCATTTCACACTGCCACTATTGGATAAAGTATTGGGCAGTTTATATAGTTGTTTTCAGCTCATCTGACACTTATGCACCCTCCTTTTAGTCATATTTTTACTCACCTATTCAAAGAAAGAGCAGCTGACTGTATAGTCCTGCTAAATTTCGTCTATCTGCTAATACTTCCATTCAATCTTGCTC
>JABCKT010006483.1:0-96844 GCA_018858115.1 Tephrocybe rancida
AGCTCTGTGTGGAGAAGAAAGTATGCTATGGCACTATGGCACTATACAGTACTACGTAGTGCTAGTTAGCATACTCCAGGTTTGCTGATGTAGGAGGGGGGAGGGTCCCGCCAACCCCCTTAAAAAAAATTTCAACCACCCAGATTTTTGTTTAGAATCAATGTGTAGGGTACCTTTACATGCTCAAAAACAATTCACAGCCAGCATGAATGCTTTTGTAGGGCTTTGGATACTGGTGGAGGCCTGAGTGCTCACCAAGCAGTCGATTCGGCACGCGCAAGAACAAGTCCGGCAAACACCGAATGCCGATTTTCCATCTGTAATCTTACTCTCTGCCCGTCGTTGGCACCCTCTTGGATGTAACCTCGCTCCAAGAATGCTCAGAACCACCAGGTATGTCAATAAGCCCATCCCCTTGTCAAAATTCCTGATTTTTCCTGTAAATCTTATCTTTGTCGTTATATTTAGACCTTGTTCTATGTCTCTTCAATGTCGGCTTGTGGTGGCAATAGCGTGCCGTCTTCTGATTTAATGGCAATGTGAGACGACATTTATAGTGGGCTGACAACATGAGGTGCAGGTATGTGCCAGTCATTGATTTCTGTGCTTGATTTACTGACTGTTTGTCAAATAGTTTGACTGGGAGCCTATTGAGTCCAATTTTGCACCAAAGAACTGGACTTTACGAGCTGTAAACATTCTACTGCTACAAAATTTTGAGTATTGTAAGTCTAAACACTTTTTTTGTAGTATGTTAAGGTTCTGTACAATGAAATACGCGGTTTTTGACACATTTTTGACACTCTCATCT
Source organism: Tephrocybe rancida (assembly GCA_018858115.1). NCBI lineage: Eukaryota > Fungi > Basidiomycota > Agaricomycetes > Agaricales > Lyophyllaceae > Tephrocybe > Tephrocybe rancida. The sequence goes on from JABCKT010006483.1 coordinate 812, forward strand.
TCTCCTCGGCCTTAATGCTGCATGCACATGCCTGAAAATTCCCTTATGGGGATGGAGGGGGGGGGAGGGGGGTACCCGACAGCTCCTTAGGAAAAAAAACCGACCCTATATGGGATTTCTGCGTTCCGCCACCCCCTTGTGCGTGTGTGTGACGTCAGTATGTTTAGATATGTTGTACCATGTAGCGTTGGCTTACCAAACGAAGATATGCGAGCACCAAGAAAGCACAAGGCAGCCAACAGAATGGAGAGGAAGAATTCGGGGGCACAGTGGTTATGGGCTAGCTTCCATATTAGTAATACATCCAATCAAAACATAGCCTGACTTTGATCAATTACGCGTTACGTCTTGAACGGAATCGTCCAAAGTCAAAAAGTCAAAGTCACAAAGCTTCAATTCAAACTGAAGGAGTTGAATGATCAAATTTTATTCTCCAAACTGGTTACAGACGACAGCCCTGTAAGATTTCAGGTATATTTATCGTACCGGTGGTTACACAGGTCTAATTATTATCAACTAGGCTACGTATACACGACCTGAGACCTCACTCTAAAGTATAGTAACCAGGTGGACATGAAGTACCCACCACTTTTGCGACAAATATCCAAACACAGCTCAGGGTAAAGTTCAATCACAACATGCCTGGCTGAAGTTTGAACCTGTACAGGGCACACTGGAAATCACTGGGACAATTTAGGAAACAAGGTACAGGTAGGATAGATACATCTATTACTACGGAGAATGATGCTGCTCAAAACAGACCAGCCAGAGTTATCATATCTGTTTCTCTTGAAGTACCCTGCACAGGCCCCGGGAAGCTCCCCTATAGGCTTGTCCGGAAAATAGGATATTTGAGGCCCTGAAAATCATCGAAACCTTGTCGAAAAATAGGATATTTGAGCCGATTTTGGACCTCACTGAGCCGATTTTTTGGTATCCTTGTCCAAAAAATAGGATATTTGAGGGTAGTCAAGCTGATTCGGATGTCGGATCTGAAAGAGAGAGTGGGATCTGGGATCAATGACATGATCCAGAAACTGATATTAGGAGGCTTGATTAGCGCTCGTTTTGGCTCAGATCGAATACTGCATCTATTAGCATAGATCTGGGAGACAATGGGCAATGACTGAGGCAATCGGAAGAAATTTGTCTTGTTTCCAAACTGAATTTGCCTCATTTCCACTACTCAATGACATATACTATCAACGACAATGGGAATGGGCTTCCTTCTCTGAGAAGGAAGTGCTACGGAATATCGAGTTTGACTTCAGCGACCTGACTTCTCTTGTGAGGGAGGATACAAAGGTACCAGGCATCATAATCAACGCTTTGGGGGCTGCCCTTCAACAGAGCGTGGACGAGAACTTGAATGTGATGAGGAATGATTGGTGCATCTTCTCCACTTGGCTTGGAGATCTTGTCGAAGGCAGAGTATCTGTGCGTGCAGTCAGGTCATTAGAGGAACATGTTCTTTTCGCAGTAAGCCCAGATACAGTTCAATAAGAACTTCAGTCACTCACCTACGCAAAAATAAGTGCTCAACAGAGACTCCTGAAGCGCTGCTAGCGTGTACTCAATGGGTAATCCCTCTCTGTGGAGGATCTCCGTTGCATTGGGTTCTTGGCTGGCTTGATTACATGATGAAGACTATATTCATATTTGACAGCATCCCCGAGCTGGGTTCGAGCTACTGGGCCAAACCTGTGAGTTTACTTGTTGTAATCTTGCTGATTGACTCACGAAACATATCCCCAGCTTCTATCAAAGGTTGTCGATAAGATCCGGAAGAGTTTGAAGGCCAGTCCTATTATATGGTATAAGGGGGGCTGGCATCAGGAGATTCTGTCACCAACAGACCTACAGTGTCAGCTTGTTGGTTGGTCTTGTGGGCTGTTTGTCATGATGGTGATCCTGGCAGTTGCAGACAAGTGGCAATGGAGTGAAGTGACAGATAACAGGAAGGATATAGTATGGCAGATTGCAATCGACGCTCTGAGCAGGGTTCCAAAGGCTCCACCCTATGTTGCTTGAGTCCTTTGCACATCCAAAAGTTGCAAAGAAGCTTCCCAAGTTGATGATTCGTGTAAGGGGTGGTAAAGCCCCCAAATAGACCCATAATATTAGTCTTAGAACACATCTTGTACCGCCGGTTGATACATGGCTATTGACCATCATGATGGCCTTGGCCACAAACGTCGCGCCTATATATTTATCACGTGAAAATTTAGCCGAAGCACGTGAAATCAAGCCCTGTCTGACATAGGATATTTGAGGCCAATTTTAGGCAAAATTTCCGGACAAGGCTATAGGGGAGCTTCCCGGGGCCTCCCTGCACGTTCATATAACCCACATCAGTAGTTTGGCAAATTAGTTTCTGATGGTTTCTCAACCAAAAAAACCATCGGAAACCAACAAAAAACCCGGAAACCCTGAGACTTGGTGACTTATGTCCCTTTTCTGGAAACCTGTGCCTTCTAATACAAACTTTGTGACTAAAAATAAGTCATTTTGCCGTTTTAGGTTTCCGCAACCCAAAAACCAGCGGAAACCACAGGAAACCTGGAATATAATTTCCCATCTTACTGATGCATGGATGCACCCAAGGGGGTTGAAGACGACAAGTCCATTTGAAGCATGAAAGAGATATTTACCAATATCTGTTGATATTGAGCATCAATTCAGTTTGTCGATGCTGACCAGTGTTTTCAGAGAACCCGACATTCAAGAAGGCTGATCAGCCTTGCATTTCAACAGAAGCTTGTATTTTGAAATGGAATGGCATCTTATTTTCTCAAGACCACTGGCAGCCCAGTTCTTTGTCGCCAGCTGTACAATTTTCTTTGTTTTCTATTTTGCCTAGACATGGGATGACGCACTACAGGTCAATGCCTCAGACAGAGCACTGCACTGCAGTGGATGCAGCGACTGTGGCAGGAAGAAGGTTGCTTTCAGGTGTGCGCCCTCATGCTTCCACAAACCTGCATTGACCATGTAGGACAGAGGATGCTGGTGAGGGGAACGTCTGCAACGGGGTGGATGGTGGCAGGCTGAACAAAGGTGGGGATCAGTAAGAATAAAATAATAAGAATAAGGAAACGCACTCGTGGGGTATCAACAACTTTCTCTGTGCACCTCACACGGTCTATGAGTGCACCTAGCCCTTGCAGAATAGCAGCAGCAGTCCCATCACAGTTCGCGATGGCCAATCCAAGATGGCCAGGCTTGGGCTCAAGCCCGGGCATTTATGAGGTAAATGGTATTTCGCACTTGTAGCACTGCATGATGGAACTGCCTGCCTAGCAGGAGCATCATTAACACGGTGCTCAGTGAGTGTAGGTAGAACACAGTCTTCTAGTAGAATATGAGTGAATCTAACAGCTTGGTGATGAGGTAGGTACTAGGGGGTATACATACATAGACATGGAGATACTTAGAGCAGGCATCATTTGTGAGATCGTGGGAGTGAAGTCACATGTCAAAAATTTTTGCACGCCATCAATTTCCTCCAGCCTCAGGAATGGTATAACCGAGATTACCTAAGTAAACTTAGGATCTCGGAACAAGAGAAGAGGAATTGCCTCCGTGCGTAAAAATTGAAGGCAAGAATGGCTCAGCGTCGTATGAGACCACCAGTCCGCCTTTCAAGCTGAGTTTGTTGCCCCAGAACTTTCGAACGAAACGTAAATTTTGTAAAGATGTATGTCAATACTGATTGCGATATACCACCGTCTCGTTGAGTATGGTATTGAGAAGGTTGGGTGTATATTCAACCAAAGGAACGCTGTTGAATATAATGCCATGTGATGTGATCAGTCAAAGGATGGAAAGTCACGACAGCCTGCCAATACGTACCGCTGGCCACGAATAGTATTGACAGGCGTTGACTGGACGAGAGACAAATAACTGCGGGTGTAAACACCTTTAGTGAAAGACAGAATCGCCAAAAATGTATCGAAGATGCCGGGTGGGGGTAAAGGGGCATCGTAGAATAAGATCAAGGCCATACCGAGCTGTGGCGGATGTCATCTTGTCACAATCTTATAAGCCGAGGATGAATCAAAGAGTACCTGTCCGAGAACGAAATTGTACGCAGAAATGAGGCTGGCCTTGGGATCAGTTACCAAAGATGCAAATTCAGCTGTCACAGCCGTGACGGCGGGAATGTGTGGGAGTGGAAAGGTGATAACGCCGCCCTACCGTTCGGTGTAGTATCAGTAAAGCTAATCGGAGAGACGAGCGATAGCGTACCCAGACATCCTGCTGAGAAAACACTTTGAGGACAAACCGCGTAATGATGCCCTGGACCGGTGGTCAGCGATCCGATTCCTCTCATGACACGGAGACAGAATACAAAATTATTTAAACCTCCCTAATAGTATTCAGCAGCTTTCCTGACACATTAACACAAATCAATATTTACCTTCAATCCAAAAAATAACTCTGGGTCTGAACTCTCAGAAACCATCACAACTTCACCCGTTGGCTTCACAAGCTCGTATGCAACGATATTATCTATGCCCAATCCGCGCTGGTTGGTCAGCCAGGAGTAACCTATGATGGAAAGCGGTGTAAATTATATATCGAGTGCACAGAGCTCCTGCCAGGCGGACATACCTCCCCCGAGTAGAAATCCCGCAACACCAACGCTGCTGACCCGTCCGCCCACGACATTGACCCCATAGGGTGCGAGTGCAGCATAAACCTCGTCCCACACAAGTCCAGCGCCGACGACAGCCGTCCGTGACTCCGCTTGATACGCCACTTCAGAGAACCGCTTCATACTAATGTGGACGCCTTCTGTCGAGGAGAAACCTGGATTCGCCGAGTGGCCGCCGCCCTTTACCTGAATATCGTATTGTATTAGGCCAATTTCATCTTCTAAGCTACAAATGTGCGTACAGCAAACAGCGTGCGGCGTGCACCAATAATTTTTAGCTATGGTGAAATGAATTATCGAGAAGCCTCTGCAATAAATCGATAAATCAAGAGACCCACTATGGTACCAATATATTTGGGATTCCCAGGTCTTATGCTGCACTGCGCGTACTGGGTACTTGACCTCGCCCAGTGAAATATATCTGCAGTATAGCGCCCACGAAGATCCCCTAAGATCCCAAAGATGTCATGAGGATATATAAACCAATGGGTACACGCACCTGGGTACACTACCGATGTTTCGCGGGACGTTGAGCTTTCAATTTGGGCACAGACTGACAATTTCAAAGTGTCATAAACAGAGGTACAAAGGAGGAGAATCAAGCCAAGCCCAAAGGCGACCCCGAGCAAGGGTTTATTGGTGACGACGGGAGATTGGGCCAACATAACGAGGGAGACCGTAGGGAGGCACATCTCGAGAAGTTCTTGGCTTTTTATCGATGGCAATCAAAGGAGTCTTAATCTTTCTCATGCTTTCGACAATGAGCTCATGTGTTGTCAGTTCGCCTGCAAGCAGATTGTCAACGATCGAAATCCACTATTTTAAGTGACACTTATCAAATAGGAAAATTTCATCTTTTCATTAGCTTGGAAGCGATATGTATGAAGGAGTAGGAGCAGAGGCAAATAGGCTACGTCACTGCTAGGTATCCATTACTACTGTTGAGTTGCGCACAAACTTCAGCCTGCCGGGAAGAAGAACTGTCCATCAGTAAATGTGCATTTTACTTGCCGCTCTTTCCGGTTATTTGGTGGCCTCCATCCAGCCAGCATTTGTGTCAGTGGTAATGATGATTTATACATAGGACCGCGCGGTACCCCCCCACACCAAAGCTGGGAGCAGGTCGGGAGCACTGGTATTCAATGGCTTGGTGTTCGGACCCCTGTCAGTATGTAATGTATGCCATAGACTAGCAGTGGCGTTAGGAATTAGGTTATTTACCTGATAAGGATCGCCACCAATTTGTCCCCCCCCCCCGTTTATAATTCTCGTGATATCGGTCTGATCAGAGCACCGAGTCCCGGATTATAGATATTCTCTCGAGGCTCAAGCCACAGATCTGCACGAAAGCTTCAAGCCCGAACGTGCAGCAGTGGGACTGACAAAGTTTACTTGATCGGCTCGGCAAGTATATTGATCGATATACAATACTTACGTCATAATCTAACCTGATTAGGGACACATTCCCGGATGAAGGCAAGACCCCAAAACACAGATGAGAAGGGCCGAAATATTGCTCGCTTGCCACCTGCCTGGGGCGGCTGGATGTCGCCAAACAGCATTCATTCAAGATTTCAGCTTCAAGACACGCTGCTAGAATTATTAAGAGACCAGTTTGTTCTTCCTGTGAAATCACCCCCATGTTGGATAACTTGCAGAACCAATTGCCCACCTCTAGGCTGTCGACTGTCACCCTTCTGACTGCTCTTCTCGTTATTTGCGTAGTCTCAGTCGCTCTCAAGCTATGGAACGGTCTGCGGGTTCGTCTTTGTAGCCATCTCTCTCCTTGTCAAAGTAACTAATGGAATGCACGTAGTCCGTCAGCTACCTTTCAGCACCTCAAGATGCCCGGAGCGCTCATTCCAACCATGTGGGGGAACCCTGGCTTCCGCTTTTCCTGGATTTGGCGCAAACAACGTAGGTTTTCTTCTGATTCATGTGTCTTCGTTTATGTACTCAGCAAGCTCCAGTTTATAAGAATAGCGAATCTTTTTCTATCGTGTCCTTACTCGTAGGCGCGCCCCTGGTATACACGTCGAATCTCGACGTGCTGAGGCAAGTGCTCACGGGCGACAAGAAGGCAAGCTGGCAGAAACCGGAGAGTTCGCTCGTTGTTCTTTCGTGCGTATTTGTTTTTGTAATTTTTAATTTTTTTTAATTTTTTTGGTTTGCCATTACTGCCTTTTAATTTATGCACACACAGAAAGTGGGGTGCGAATCTTGCGGCTTCGCAGGATGGGGACATGTGGCGGCGACATAGGCGGATCGTCGGCCCTGCGTTCAATAACTCATTGTATGTTTCCGCTTATTGGCCCATCCATCCTTCTGCGAAAAGTAACAAGATTTTCGTCTTTCAGGTATCACATGGTATGGGCCAAGACTCTGGAGACATATAACGAAATGGTGGCAGCCGAAGGATGGTCAACTCGCACTACAGTTGACATCCCTACTGTTCAAACTTACACTACCAAGGTTCGCTCACCTTACTCCTTCCCACTTGCGGGAATAGACTGCGCTTCTCGTAATCGCAAAATGTGGTTTCGGGCTCCCAGTCCAATGGTCCGCTCCACCCGTTGGACCCGATGGAAATATCACTGTCCAGGAAGCGGTGCGAGTCCTCGCAGACTCATACATCGTCGGTTTGACGATGCCCAGTTGGGTGCAGTATCTGCCTGTCCCTGGGTACGTGCTGCATGATCCATTTTGCGCTTGAGTCTTAACCCGAGCTGTCTTTCAGCTTTTCGAAGATCCGCCGAGCTAGTGAGGCATTCACTGGGTTCATGGAGCGCGAGATTGCTTCGCGTTCAGAAGAGGTTCGAAGCGGAAGCGAAGTTTCGGATCAACGCGCCGACACGTTCACGATGCTCGTGCGGGCAAATGAACAAGAAACTGGCAAGCTGAAGCTAAGTGACCAGGAGGTGGTGCGTAGTCTGGATAGACCCCGATAACCCAACCTGACTCGCTGCTAGATTGGAAATGTATTTATCATGCTTTTCGCGGGACATGGTAGGTTGATCTATATGTCGGACTGTTGCATCTATGTGACAGTGGAGATCTTCAGAGACAACGGCGCATACGCTCTCTGCGACACTTGCACTCCTTGCCCTCCATCAAGAAATTCAAGACGAAATTCTTGAACATATCCTGTCCGTTGTAGGCTGTGACCACGATCCAGTGAGTAGTATGTAGTCTCGTTTTAGTCCAGTTAACAACTACGACATCCAGATATTCAGTGACTATGCCAACCTCAACAAGGTATTGGCCACATTTTATGAGGCGCTGCGCCTATTTCGTAAGCTGCCCATTCCAGAAGAATTACGCAAAGCTGATCTTGACGATAACAGCATCATCGTACCTCATGATACGAGAGGCAACCGAGGACACTGTACTGAACCTCCCAAATCCTATTGGGCAGGATGGATGCACGCCTTTGCCGATACTTAAGGGTAGCACTGTAGGTTGTAACTGCTTACCTGAGATTTTAATTGACTCCTTGACTCGCAGGTGGTGCTCGACTTAATCGGTATCCGTAAGTTCACGTGTACTGTGTCTGGAATAGCTGCTCACAATTCACCTCTCAGAGTACAACCCTCGATATTTTCCGGACCCGAGGAATTCAAACCTTCACGATGGTACGGCGTCTCAAGCGAATCAGAGGCGTTCTCGGTATTTGGCCTCGGGCCCCGAGCATGTATTGGGCGCAAATTTGCGACCGTGGAGGCGGTGGCATTCCTCACGATGTTGTTGCGTGAGAGTGGCGTGTGGACCCCGCGTTTAAAGCTGGAGAGACGACTGCGGCCTGGCGGGAAAGGGTTCTTTCGATGCCCACTATGGGGCTGACGTTAGGCGTGAAAGGTGTACCAGTCCGTCTGACACGGCGTCAAGCATAGAAATTTAACACCTGATGTTCGTAAGTTCATTGCTGGTCCAATTCCTTTAACGAAACCTGATCCTGCCTAGTAGTTGTAGATGCCAAGTAGCGCGCTTTATACGTTTTACGTATACTTGGTCCGTTCTCGTGTATTCGATCTTCTGACAGGCTCGATAACTTAATTCAATATAGTGTTTGAATTCCTGAAGATGTAGCATCCCATTTAGTCTTCTGCAACTCATGTTGCAAACAAATTTTCTCCAAGTCTTCCACCTGCCTTGTCTACCCAAATATTGCATCATGCGGGTGGACATAATTTATTGCAGAAGTTTCACTCGTTGCTTGTGCCGCGCAGGGCCGCAGGCACTCATAAAGGCATGTGTCCAACATGTGCCCACTCGTGCCTAGCATGATCGAGTTACGATATCCGCGGCTACAGATCCTACGCGGTGAGTCATATGTACCACCCTTTTTGCCCACAACCTAATGAATGTCTCCAGCTTGGTTGAAACTTGAATCTTGTCGACCATGCATGGACTCTGATTGAGTGCACGCGGTGGGAAGAACCTCAGGACTACAAACCGACCACCCTTTCAGTGCTGTGTTGTGCTCCGTGGATACATCTTCCGGTTCCAAGGCGTTCTCCAGTGACTTGATCTTTCTCTTGCTGAGCTTTAGAGCAGAGTGGAGATAAGTGATATTGATCTCCAACTCGACGCCACAGCGTGGTGACCATGAAGTAATTAATGTGGCCAACTCAGATGTCAAATTGTCCGAACTTGATTTAATTATTCAAATCAAGTGATGCCTTCGAGAGATCACTGATTTCTCGTTCCCAAAAACCAACCCAAAACCAGTGTTTTACGATAATCAACTGGCCATGATCGGCCCGCTTATGAGCGCATGTGGTAAGTATCCTTAATTTGAGTGTCGTCCTGGCTGGCTCACGAATTTCGCAACCTCTATGCATGCCGGGCCCCGGAAGGTTGATAACTCCATTTCTGTTGTCTCCAGGTGCTTCCCTATGATTCCCCACCCTTTCAGGCCTAGGGCATTTATGTCTCCATTGAATAAGTTCCCACCACTGATCAGTGATCGCGCTGTCACAGGGTGTCCATCATGCATGTTCGGGTGAGATAAGTCCCATTGTCGATGATTGCCTGGCTCGGACCGTATGCGTAACGGCTTCTCACAGTCCTCTTCCTCCTGTGCGTGTCTGTACCATCTACATAGGCTCCCATGAACGCGACGGAGCCGCTCGACATCCATTTTGTGCGGAATTGTTCCTTGTGTGCGCGATCTTGTACCATCACCATATTGACAAGCTGAACTCTTCCCAGTCGGTGCACTTACACTCGCGGTATGGGACACCTTGATCAACTACCACCACGAACACCGGTACATATGGAAGTGAGCTATCTTACCCTTCGTGGCCCTCAAAGATCTTATCTGTTTCATAGAAGTCACTGGACGGGAGTGAAAGGGCTATATCTGTTTTCTCGATATTTTTCCATAGGAGGACATATGTAAGTGATATTTTTAAGTCCCATACCTTAATTATTGGCTGAGTGAACCTATTAACAGAGCCAATGCAGCTGCGATACTGGGCCCCCTTTCCGGCCATGCCACACCGCACGAATGTGCTCTCTGGCATGTATTCCAGATGCTCGCCGGCCTTTGTGTTCTCACCGCACTGGAAATGCTTTTATCTTTGCGATGTACGTTTCTCGCGTGGTTCACCGGATGCCTGCACTGACATACTCCGACAGTGTATGCTTTGTATCAGCGGAGTCGGAACGTTGGCATCCTTCTCATCGTGGCTTTGGTCTCTGGATTCGTCGTTGGTTTAATCTGCGGGATGCGCACTGTACAGTTACTACGCTTCGACGGGGCCTGTCTCTCGGCTGTAGCGCCTTACGAAGCACTATATTTTACGTGAGTCTCTAGAATTGGTTGAGAATGTCGTCACTGAGGGCATCGCAAAGCGTCTTTGTCCTCATTAGACACTTTCTTCTCTGGATGATGACCGTCCACAAGAGGAATGTCGGACGAGGCATCTTGAACCGCCCACCGGTTGTTCGTCTTGTATTGCGTGACGGCGCTTGGATATTTGTTGCTGTCATTGGTAGGTACCCCATGCTGGATCCTTGATCCACCTGAACTGACCAATCCACTTAGCTATATTTGCAGTGATCGCCCCCTATTCGTTCTTGATACAAACTGCTGCATACGTTCTCTACCCGTCAGTGATATCGCAACTCGACCTCAAGGCTCATACTCATTTTCTTGCTCACAGATGGCCTATTTCTGCTGTATCAATACTGGTGCGCTACTAACATCACGAGTTAAACAATATCGTGACCAGTGACTCCTCGCAGACCTGCCATCTGATTCTCAATATGCTGAAATTCAAGTCGCCGGTCACGGCACCGTCAGAACCCGAGCTTACCACTAATTTTGAAACAGAGGAGGATCCAAAATTCGACCAACATATTCCAGAAAGCGGTCGAACATCCGAAACATGTGGTAATGAGACTTCACCGTACGAATTCTGCCATTGTCTCACCCTCTCGTCTTTAGCAGGTTGAAGGTTGATTTTTCTGCACCCCAGCTATACGTTGTGACGCAATTGAACTTCAGGCAGACCACGAGAGGTCCGAATAACATGGAGCGAATACTGGCAGGACCTCCCAACCCAGGCTGTATGACGTTCTGGTGGGAAAAGTTGCCAGACATGCCGTCAAGGTGGAAAGCGGCACCTGAAAATTTCCGGCACAATGACCATTGCACCCGTGGATTCTTATTCGACGGGGTTGCCTCGAGGATGCCTGGTTCCTAAGTATTCATTGACGATTTCATAATTGGAAAAGAAGGAATCGATGCCGGGTGGTGGGACATATCCCCAAGAGCACATTTTTCGCCATCGAGACAAGGAGGGAAGGGACGCAGTATCAGGTTCTCACCTATGTGGGACGCGGGCAGTTGTGAAGAAAGCGAGAACTTTATGGGAAGCGAAGACGATATATGCGTACATATAAAGCTCGATTAACCTAATTACATACAGACGACATAACTAACTAACTAATCTTACGCATATATATGATGATACAACGGGGAATCATCAAAGCTTGGCCTTCAACTTGGCCTGTTCACCCTCTTCACGTCCCTTCCCGGCAGGTATGACGTGGCCTGCACGACTGATGCTCTCCCTGTCAAGTTTCTCGCTGATCCACCATCCAATGTTTACCATATCATCGATGTTAAATCATTCCATTCCTTGACCCTGCGACCGGGCATCCACCTACCGAAAAGTCAATGGTTCTGATGGCTTGCGCTAGCGCTGCGAACACATCGGCGACCGCAGTGTCGTAAGTGTCGTGAAACTGCAGTGGTGATTAGTACCCATGGGTGACTGTCAAGAAAATTTCCTTATAAGACCCCGAAACACAAGGTCAGAACTTCAGGGAAACAGTCGAACACATACAAAGAACTTACAGCAAGTTTCTCAACCGGTACACCTTTCTTGACTTCCTCGATCATCTCTGTCACCTTTGTTGGTGTTCCTTGTCCGACTGTATCGTCGAGGCCAACCTCATAACACCCCATATCCACCAACGCCTATGTGACCTCTCTCACGCGCTTGAAGTCTACAGGTCCAGAGTATGGGCAAGCGATGGTAAAACTGACGCATCCCCGAATGCGTAGGCCACGGTCCGGAGTGGCATGCGCGGCAGGTTCAAGACGCTGAAGCGACTCGGCAGTGGTCATATTCAGATTTGTGCGGATGAAGGCGTCGCTGGCGGCAGTGAATATCGAAATCTCATCCGACATTGGAGGTGTGAGCTGTGTTTCGTCGAGTAATGAAATAAGGTTGTCCAGCCTCTTTTGATTGGGCACAAGAACAGCGGAGCACCATGGAGTCGTTCCATCTTCGAGATAACTTCTGAGGTACCTCCCATCTAGTAATGGTGTCATTTCCAGTCACCATGAGCTTCTACTGACAAAATGCTCACCTGCGGCCCCCATTTGGGGCTGACGAAGCTGCCTGTCTCGATGTTTTGAGCGCCAGCTCTCGCAAGACGGTTTATCAATTCGACCTTGACATTGACTGGTATAGTTCCCTTCTCATTCTGGAGGCCGTCTCGCGGTCCAACCTCCACAATATTGACTACATCATTCGCTGAGGTCGCCAAGCTCCTGGTTGGCTCCTGGTAACTTGGTGTGTCCAGGATGTTCACAAAACGGATCTCAATGACTGTGAGGAGAGCATGGCAGGCAAAACAGGCGATACCGTCACTTTTATATATAAAGCGCCTGTAGTTAGAGCTAAGTGCTTTATTATAAAAAGCCGCCCCTGCGAGTCGCCAGTGCGAGCGAATCCGTTGTTAGGCTTGGTTACGTCAGCAATCTGTCACATAATTTTATTCACCCGATTGAAAAGGGCCATTGGACATTGATATTTGGCATCGTCCTGCTATCCGAGAAATGGTAGGATCCACACGTCAGAACGTTGCATCTACACCGAAGATCTCCGGAGACCATGGCGCACACGCTCTCTGCAACACTTGCACTTCTCGCCTCCATCAAGAAATTCAAGATGAAATTCTTGAACATATCCTGTCCGTTGTAGGCTGTGACCGCGATCCCGTGAGTAGCATGTAAGCTCGTTTTGGTTCAGCTGACAACTACAACATCTAGATATTCACCGACTACACCGACCTCAACAAGGTAAGTATTGGCCACATTTTATGAGGCGCTGCGCCTATTTTGTAAGCTGATCTTGACGATAACAGCATCAGCGTACCTCATGTTACGAGAGGCGACCGAGGACACTGTACTGAACCTCCCAAATCCTATTAGGCAGGATAGATACACACCTTTGCCGATGCTTAAGGGTTGCACTGTAGGTTGTGACCGCTTACCTGAGATTTTAATTGACTCCTTGACTCGTAGGTGGTGCTCGACTCAATCGGTATACGTAAGCTCATGTGTACTGTGTCTGGAACAGTTGCTCACAATTCACCCCTCAGAGTAGAACCCTCGATATTTTCCCGACCCTGAGGAATTCAAACCTTCGCAGTGTAACGACGTCTCAAGCGAATCAGAGGGGTTCTCGGTATTCAGTCTCGGGCCTCAGGCATGTATTAGACGCAAATTTGCCACCATGGAGGCAGTGGCATGCCTCGCGATACTGCTGCGTGAGTGGCGTGTGGACCCCACGTTTAAAGCTGGAGAGACGACTGCGGCCTGGTGGGAAAGGGTTCTTTCAATGCCCACTATGGGGTTGACATTGGGCGTGAGAGGCGTACCAGTCAGTCTGACACGGTGTCAAGCGTAGAACCTAACACTTGATGTCCGTAAGTTCATTGTCGGTCCTATCCCTTTGGCGCAACCTGATCCTGTTGAATAGTCATAGAGGTCAAGTAGCGCGCTTTATATGTTCTATGTGTACTTGGTCCGTTCTCGTGTATTGAATCTTCTGACAGGCTCAATAACTTGATTCAATATAGTGTTTGAACTGTTGAAGATGTAGTATCCCCTCCACGTGCTGTAACATGGCTTAGATTGAAAGAAAGCCCCGACAAATCTTTGTTGATATTGATAACATTTGTGAAGCGCCCTTGGCACCCTGTATGGGCTGAACGATGGAGATATCGACTCAGATTGGACGCACCCGCTTAGTCTTTTGCAACTCATGTTGCAAACAAGTTTTCTCCGAGTCTTCCACCTGCCTTTCTACCGGAATATTGCATCATGCAGGTGGTCATAATTTATTGCAGAAGTTTCACTCGTTACTTGTTCCGCGCAGGCGCTCATTAAGACATGTGCCCACTCGTGCCTAGCAAGATCGAATTACGATGTCCGCGGCCACAAACCTGACTTGAAATTACTACGGGGTGAGTCATATGTACCTAGCCTTTTTGCCCGCAACCGAATGAATTTGCTCCGGCTTAGTTGACATCTTGCCGACCATGCAGGGACTCTGATTGAGTGCACACGTTAGGAAGAACATCAGTACTACAAACCGAGCACCCTTTCAGTGCGCCGTTGTATTGTGCTCCATGGATACATCTGCTGGTTCCAAGGCGTTCTCTAGTGATTTGGTCTTCCTCTTGCTGAGCCTTGGAGCAGATTGGAGATAAGTGACATTGATCTCCAACTCGACGCCACAACGTGGTGACCATGAAGTAATTAATGTGGCCAACTCGGATGTCAAGTCCGAACTTGATTTGATTATTCAAATCTAGTGATGCCTTCGAGAGATCACTGATTCATCGTTCCACAACACCAACCCAAAACCAGTGTTTTGTGATAATCAACTGGCCATGATGGGCCCGCTCATGAGCGCATGTAGTAAGTATCCTTAATCTGAGTGTCGTCCTGGCTGGTTCACGAATTTCGCAGCCTCTACGCATGCCAGGCGCGGGAAGATTAATAACACCATTTCTGTTATCTCCAGGTGCTTCCCTATGATTCCCCACCCTTTCAGGCCTAGGGCATTTATGTCTCCATTGAACAAGTTCCCACCACTGATCAGTGATCGCGCTGTCACAGGGTGTCCATCATGTATGTTCGGCTGAGATAAATCCTATTGTCAACGATTGCCTGGCTCGGGCCGTATGTATGACGACTTCTCACAGTTCCCCCCCTCCTGTACGTGTCCGTACCATCCACATAGGCTCCCATGAATGCGACGGAGCTGTTCAATAGGCATTTTGTGCGGAATTGTTCAGTGTGTGCGCGATTTCATACCATCATCATATTAATAAGCTGAACTCTTCTCCAGTCAGTGCACTTACACTCGCGGTATGGGACACCTTGATCAACTACCAGTACGAACACCAGTACATATGGAAGTGAGCTGTCCTACCCTTCGTGGCCCTCAAAGGTCTCATCTGGTTCATAGAAGTCGCTGGACTGGAGTGAAAGGACTATATCTGTTTTCTCGATATTTTCCCATAGGAGTGCACATGTAAGTGTCATTTTAAGTCCTATACCTCAATTAACGGCTGAGTGAACCCATTAACAGAGTTAATGCAGCTGCGATACTGGGCCCCCTTTCCGGCCGTGTCAAACCGCACGAATGTGCTATCTGGCATCTACTCCAGTTGCTCGCCAGTCTTTGTCTTTTCGCTGCCCTAGAAATGGTGTTATCTTGGCGATGTACGTTCCTCGCATGGTTCACCGGATGACTGCACTGACATACTCCGACAGTGTACGCTCTGTATCATCAGAATCGGAACGTTGGCATCCTTCTCATCATGGCTTTGGTCTCTGGATACATTGTTAATTTAATCTGCGGGATACGCACTGTACAGCTACTACGCTTCAACGAGGCCTGTATCACGGTTACAACACCCTACGAAGTACTATATTTTATGTGAGTCTCTAGAATTGGGTTGAGGATGTCGTCGCTGAAGGCATTGCAAAGCACCTTTACACTCTCTAGACACCTCCTTCTCTGGATGATGGCCATGCACAAGAGGAATGTCGGACGAGGCATCTTGAACCGCCCACCGATTGTTCGTCTTGTATTGCGTGACGGCGCTTGGATATTTGCTACTGTCATTGGTAGTACCCCATGATGGATCCTCGATCCACCATAACTGACCAACCCACTTAGCTATATTTGCAGTGATCGTCCCGTACTCGTTCTTGATGCAACCTGCTGCATACGTCCTCTATCCGTCAGTAATATCGCAACTCGGCCTCAAGGCTCATCTCACTTTCTTGTTCACAGATTGCCTACTTCTGCTCTATCAATACTGGTGGGTGCGCTACTAGCGTCGCGATTCGGACAGTGTCATGACCGGTGACTTCCCACAGACCTGCTGTCTGATTCTCAACATGCTGAACTTCGGGTCGCCGGTGACGGCACCGCCAGAACCCGAGCTTACCACTAACTTTGAAACAGAGGAGGATTCAAAATTTGACCAACATATCCCAGAAAGCCCAGAAAGCAACCGAACATCAGAAACATATAGTAATGAGACTCCATCGTACGAATTCTGCCATCGTCTCACCCTCTCGTCTCTAGCAGGTTGAAGGTTGAATTTTCTGCACCCAAACTATACTTCGTGAGGCAATCGAACTTTAGGCAGACTACGAGAGGTCCGATTAACATCGAGCAAGTACTGGCAGGACCTCTCAGCCCAGGCTGTACGACACTCTGGTGGGAAAACCTGTCAGACATGCCGTCAAAGGGGAAATTAGCACCTCGATTTCTCCACCGGCACGATGACGCTTGCACCAATAGATACTTATTCGACAAGGTTGCCTCGAGGATGCCTGGTTCCTAAGTATTCATTAATGATTTCATAATTGGAATTCGATGCCGGGTTGGTGGGACCGAGCCTCTTTTGACAAGGAGGAAAGGGACGTGGTATCAGGTTCTCGGTTATGTGGGACACGGGTAGTTGTGAAGAAAGCGAGAACTTCATGGGAAGCAAAGACGATATATGCGTACATATAAAGCTCGATTGACCTAACTACATACAGACTACATTAACCAAGCTTCTCGCTAATCCACCGTCCAATGTTTACCATATCATCGATGTTGATCGTTCCATTATTTGACCCTGCGACATTGAAATGTGAGTCCTTGAGCGCGTAGAGGACGTCTTCGGTGGCAACATTCCCCGTTGTGCCAGGGGAATACAAGCATCCACCAAGGCCGGCCGCCGCCTACCGAAGAGTCAATGGTCCTGATGCCTTGCGCTAGCGCTGCGAACACATTGGCGACAGCGGTGCCGTAAGTGTCGTGAAACTGCAGTGGTGATCAGTAACCATGGGTGACTGTCAAGAAAATTTTCTTACATGACCCCAAGACACAAGGTTAGACCTTCAGGGAAACAGTCGAACACCTACAAAGAACTTACAGTAAGTTTTTCAAGCGGTACACCTTTCTTGACTTCTTCGATCATTTCTGTCACCTTTGTTGGTGTTCCTTGTCTGACTGTATCGCCAAGGCTAACCTCATAACACCCAATATCCGCCGACGCCTTTGCAACCTCTCTCACGCGCTTGAGGTCTACAGGTCCAGGGTATGGGCATGCGATGGCAACATTAACGTATCCCCGAACGCGTAGGCCACGGTCCAGAGCGGCATGCGCGATAGGTTCAAGACGCTGAAGCGACTCGGCAGTGTTCATATTCATATTTGCGCAGGTGAAGGCGTCGGTGGCGGCAGTGAATATCGATATCTCATCCGATACTGGAAGTGTGAGCTGTGTTTCCTTCTGAGGTACCTCCCATCTAGTAATGGTGTCATTTCCGGCCACGGCCCACCACGAACTTCTATTGACAAAATAACCACCTGCGGCACCCATTTGGGGCTGACGAAACTGCCTGTCTCAATATTTCGAGCGCCAGCTCTCCCGAGATGGTTCATTAATTCGACCTTGACATCGACTGGTATAATTCCCTTCCCCGAGTTATTCTGGAGGCCGTCTCGTGGCCCAACCTCCACAATATTGACTACATCATTCCCTAACGTCGCCAAGCTCCTGGTTGGCTCCTGGTAACGTGGTGTGTCCAGGATGAACAAGAGGTTCGCAAAACGGATCTCAATGACTGTGAAGAGAGCATAACAGGTAAGACAGGCGATACTGTCACTGTTACATATAAAGAGCCTATAGTTAGAGCGAACTTGCGAAGTGCTTTATATGGAGTTGTGCTTCTACTGTCACGTGATTATCACATGCCTCTTATCGAAGCTTCAAGCCGCCGCGAGCAAATCCGTCAAAAAGAACAAGGGTTCGAACACGCTTTGTTCGAAGAGACGCGTCCGGTGTGAGGAATGATAGGCTCTCATCCCGTCCCTCCTTCCGAAGGACTCGCAAATCCGTCGACAATGGTTGGGCTTGCTTACGTCAGCAGTGTGTCACATCATTTTATTCACCCGATTGAAAAGGGTCAATTTGTCTTCTTATCCCCACCGAACCCTGGCATCGTCTTGCTATAGCTTGCTATCCGCGTGGTTCCTGGATTTATGTGGCCTCTTGGAGACTGAGATGTCTACGACTTAAATTCGCAGGGGTTCTCTCGACGGCAGTACCAGGCTGGCGTCAGAACAGAATATCTTGAATACCATCCTCTTTCGCTCTCCGTCACCACGACCACCTGAGCCTGAAACCCTTCAAGCTTTGTCGCGCAATGGAGATCCCCGTGCCCTTGCCGAGCTCATTCAATTGCAGACGCCGATTAAGCAAACGGTCAGCATTTATTAGTACCATTGCTGCAGTTCAGGCTTGAACTTGACATGTTTTCTTGCAGATATGTGTGAGGCGTGGCTTGAGCCTCGAGAGGATATCTCACACTGAGATCACGAGAATTCTAGGGGTACAAATCAGTGGCGATCCCTATTAGGTAAATGACCTAATTCCTAACGCCACCGCTAGTGTCACGGTAGTGTGAAAAAAATACCACACAGTCCACGTATAAATCATCACTACCACGGACGTAAATGCCAGCAACCAGCATTCAATCAAGACCTTCAGCTTAAGACGCGCCGCTGGTAGTATTGAAAGACCAATTTGTTCTTCCTCTGAAATCGCTCCAAGACATACTTAGTCAGAGAACTTGCAGAACCAGTTGCTTACCTCCAGGCTGTCAAGTGGCACCCTTCTGACTTCCCTTCTCATTATTTGCGTAGTCTCAGTCGCTCTCAAGTTATGGAATAGTTTGCGCGTTCGTCTCTGTAACCATCTCTCTCTTTGTCAAAACAACTAATAGAATACACATAGTCCGTCAGCTACCTTCCTGGCTTCTGTGTCGCCTTTCAGCCTTTCAAAATGCCTGGAGCGCTCATTCCGACCATGTGGGGGAACCCTGGCTTTCGCTTATCTTGGATTTGGCGCAAACACCGTATGTTTTCTTCTGATTCATGTGTTCTTCATTTACTTAGCAAACTTCAATGTATAGGGATAACGAATCTTTTTCAGTCGTGCCCTTGGTATACACGTCGAATCTCGACGTGCTGAAGCAAGTACTTACGGGCGACAAGAAGGCAAGCTGGCAGAAGCCGGAGAGTTCGCTTGTTGTTCTTTCATGCGTATTCGAGATCCTTTCTTTTTTTGTTGTTGTGTTGCCTTCTAATTTATGTACACACAGAAAATGGGGTGTGAATCTTGTGGCTTCGCAGGATGGGGACATGTGGCGGCGACATAGGCGGATCGTCGGCCCTGCGTTCGATAACTTACTGTACGTTTCCGCTCACTGGCACATCCATCCTTCTGTGAAAAGTAACCAGTGTTTCGCCTTACAGGTATCACATGATATGGGCCAAGACTCTGGAGACATATAGCGAAATGGTGGCAGCCGAAGACTGGTCAACTCGCAATACAGTTGACATCCCTACTGTTCAAACTTACACTACCAAGGTTTGTTCACCTCACCCACTATACACGAAGCTTGTACTTTACACCTTCCCAACTCGTCCGGTGTGAGAATAGATGGCACTTTTGTAATCGCAAAGTGTGGTTTCGGGCTCCCGGCCGAATGGTCCGCTCCACCCGTTGGACCCGATGGAATGATTACCGTCCAGGAAGCGGTGCGAGTCCTCGCAGACTCATACATCGGATGATGCCCAGTTGGGTGCAGTATCTGCCTGTCCCTGGGTACGTGCTGCATGATGCTCTGTTATCATTCCATTTTGCACTTGAATGCTAACCCAGGCTGTCTTTCAGCTCTTCGAAGATCCGCCGGGCTACTGAGGCATTCACTGGGTTCATGAAGCGCGAGATTGCTGCGCGTACAGAAGAGGTTCGAAGTGGGAGCGAGTTTTCAGATCAGCGCGCCGACACATTCACGATGCTCGTGCGGGCAAATGAACAAGAAACTGGCAAGCTGAAGCTAAGTGACTAGGAGGTGGTGCGTAGATTGGATATGGCCCCGATAACCCAACCTGACTCGCCGCTAGATTGGAAATGTATTCATCATGCTTTTCGCAGGACATGGTAGGTTGATCAACACCTCGGACCGTTGCATCTATGTAACAGAGGAAATCTTCAGAGACAACGGCACATACGCCGTCTGCAACACTTGCACTTCTTGACCTTCATCAAAAAATTCGGGACGAAATTCTCGAACATATCCTGTCCGTCGTAGGCTGTGACCGTGATCCAGTGAGTTGCATGTAGGCTCGTTTGGTCCAGCTGACAACTACGGCATCCAGATATTCAGCGACTACGCCGACCTCAACAAGGTATTGGCCACATTTTATGAGGTGCTGCGCCTATTTCGTAGCCCATTCTAGAAGAATGATGCGAAGCTGATCTTAACGACAACAGCATCAGCATACCTCCCGTTACGAGAAACAACTGAGGACACTGTACTGAACCTCCCAAATCCTATTGGGCAGGATGGATGCACACCTTTGCCGATGCTGAAGCAGCACTGTAGGGTTGTAATTGCTTGCTTCTTGAGATTTTGATTTGACTCCTTGACTCGCAGGTGGTGCTCGATTTGATCGGTATCCGTAAGTTCATTTCTACGGTGTCTAGAATGGCTGCCCATAATCCACCCCTCAGAGTATAACCCTCGATATTTTCCGGACCCTGAGGAATCCAAACCTTCACGGTGGTGCGGCGTCTCGAGCGAATCAGAGGTGTTCTCGGTATTTAGCCTCGGGCCTCGGGCATATATTGGGCGCAAATTTGTGACCGTGGAGGCAGTGACATTCCTCACGATGCTGCTGCGTGAGTGGCGTGTGGACCCCGCGTTTAAAGCTGGAGAGACGACTGCGGCCTGGCGGGAAAGGGTTCTTTCGATGCCCACTATGGAGTTGGCGTTGGGCGTGAAAGGCGCACCAGTCCGTCTGACACGACGTCAAGCGTAGAAACCTAACACTTGATGTCCGTAAGTTCATTGTTGGTTCGATTCCTTTGACGAAACTGATACTCTTTCATAGTTATAGATAGATGTCGAGTAGCGTGCTTCAAACGTTCTACACGTACTTGGTCCGTTCTGATGTATTGAATATTCTGACAGACTCAATGACTTAGTTCAGTATAGCGTCTGAACTGTTAAAGATGTGGCATCCCCTCCGCCCGTTGTAACACGACCTGGGTTGGAAGGAATTTGTGGCAAATTTTGGTTGATAACGCTTATAATTTTAAAGCGCCCTTGGTGTTCTGTATGCACTGAATGATGGAGATATCGGACTTCGATTGGACTCACTCACTTAGTCTTCTGCAGCTCTTGTTGCAACTAAGTTTTCTCCGAGTCTTCCGCCTGCCTTTCTACCGGAATATTGCATCATGCAGGTGGACATAATTTGTTGCAGAAGTTTCACTCGTTGCTTCTGCCGCACAGGCGCTCAGCAAGGCATGTGCCCAACATGTGCCTAGCAAGTTACGATATCCACGGCGGCCGGTCACAAACCCAAGTCCTTTTGTGGCTTGAAATTTACTACGCGGTGAGTCACATGTATCTACCCTATTTTTTCCCGCAACCTAGTGAATTTACTCCAACTTGGTTGACATCTTGTCGACATGCATGGACCCCTAGATCGGATCAGCCCGCCTCTGAGCGCATGCAGTAAGTATCGTTAATTTGAGTATCGTCCTGGCTGGCTCACGAATTTCGCAACCCTACGCATGCCAGGCCCAGAAGGTTAGTAATTTTATTTCTGTGTTCTCCGAGGTGCCTCCACACCTTTTCAGGTCTAGGGCATTTATGTCTCCATTGAACAAGTTCCCACCACTGATCAGTGATCGCGCTGTCACAGGTGGCCATCATGCATTTTCGGCTGAAATAAGTCCGGGGCCCAAGCACTATCTATTATCAATGATTGCCTTGCTCGGGCCGCATGCGTAACCTCTCAGTCCTCTTCCTCCTGTGTGTCTGTACCATCTACATAGGCTCACATGAACGCGACGGAGCCACTCAACATGCATTTTGCGCGGAATTGTTCATTGTGTGCGCGATCTCGTACCATCATCATGCTGACAACTTAAGCTGAACTCTTCCCAGCCAGTGCACTTACACTCGCGGTATGGGACACCTTGATCAACTATCACCACGAACACCGGCACATATGGAAGTGAGCTATCCTACCCTTCGTGGCCCTCAAAGGTCTCATCTGGTTCATAGAAGTCGCTGGACTGGAGTGAAAGGACTATATCTGTTTTCTCGATATTTTCCCATAGGAGTGCACATGTAAGTGACATTTTTAAATTCTATACCTCAATCAACGGCTGAGTGAAACTATTAACAGAGCCAATGCTGCCGCGATACTGGGGCCCCTTTCCGGCCATGTCAAACCGCACGAATGTGCTCTCTGGCATCTACTCCAGATGCTCCCCTTTCTTTGTATGTTCGCCGCCTTGGAAATGGTTTTGTCATTGCGATGTACGTTTCTCGCCTGGTTCACCAGATGACTGCACTGACATATCCCGGCAGTGTACGCCCTGTATCATCAGAGTCGGAACGTTGGCATCCTCCTCCTTACGGCCCTGGTCTCTGGATTTGTCGTTGGTTTAATCTGCGGGGTACGCACTGTACATCTATTACGCTTCGACGAGGCCTGTCTCTCCGCTGAAACGCCTTACGAAGCACTATATTTTATGTGAGCCTTCAGAATTAGGTTGAAGATGTCGTGACTGAGGGTCGCGAAGCATCTTTGCTCTCTGCAGACATGTTCTTCTCTGGACAATGACCATCCACAAGAGGAACGTCGGACGACGAGACACTTTCGAACGCCCACCAGTTGTTCGTCTTGTGCTTCGCGACGGCGCTTGGATATTTGTTGCTGTCATTGGTAGGTGCCCCATGCTAGATTTTTGACCCACCAAAACTGACCGACCCACTTAGCTATGTTTGCGGTAGTCATCCCCTATTCATTCTTGATACAAACTGCTGCATACGTTCTCTATCCGTCAGTGATATCGCAGCTCAGCCTCGTGGATCATACTGATTTTCTTGTTCAAAGATGGCCCATTTCTGCTTTATCAATACTGGTGCACTACACCCATCACGATCCAAGCACTATCGTGACCATTCACTTCTCACAGGCCTGCTATCTGATTCTCAACATGCTAAAATTCAAGTCGCCAGTGACGGCACCGTCAGCACCCGAGCTTACCACTAATGTTGAAATCGAGGAGGATTCAAAATCCGACCAACATATTCCAGAAAGCGGTCGAACATCAGAAACATGTGGTAATGAGACTCCACCATACGAATTCTGCCAGCATCTCACCCTCTCGTTTCCAGTAGCAGGCTGAAGGTTGAATTTTCTGCACCCCAGCTATACGTTATGAGGCAATTGAACTTTAGGCAGACTACGAGAGGCCCGATTAACGTCAAGCGAATACCGGCAGGACCTCTCAGCCCAGGCTGTATGACACTCTGGTGGGGAAAGCCGCCAGACATGCCGTCAAAGGGGAAATTGGCGATTTCTCCAACGGCACGATGACCCTTGCACCAATAGATACTTATTCGACGAGGACACCTCGAGGATGCCTGGTTCCTAAGTATTCATTAACGATCTCATAATTGGAATCCGGTGCTGGGTGTGTGGGACGTATCCCCAAGAGCACCTTCTTCGCTATTGAGACGAGCGGGACGTAGTGTCAGGTTCTCACCTATGTGAGACGCGGGCAGTTGTGAAGAAAACGAGAACTTCACGGGAAGCGAAAACGATATATGCGTACATATAAAGCTCGATTGACCTAACTACGTACAGACTGCATAATTAGCTAACTACCTTGCACATGATACAAATGATGATACAACGGGGAATCATTAAAGCTTGGACTTCAACTTGGCCTGTTCTCCCTCTTCACGCCTCTTCCTGGCACGTATGGCGCGACCTGCACGACTGACGCTCTCTTTACCAAGCTTCTCGCTGATCCACCATCCAATGTTTACCATCTCATCGATGTTGATCGTTCCATTATTTGACCCTGCGACATTGAAGTGGGAGTCCTTGAGCGCGTAGAGGACGTCTTCAGTGGCAACATTCCCCGTTGCGCCAGGGGAATACGGGCATCCACCAAGGCCGCCTACCGAAGAATCAATGGTCCTGATGCCTTGCGCTAGCGCTGCGAACACATTGGCGACAGCAGTGCCGTACGTGTCGTGAAACTGCAGTGGTGATCAGTAACCATGGGTGACTGTCAAGAAAATTTTCTTACATGGCCCTAAGACGGAAGGTCAGAACTTCAGGGAAACAGT
Organism: Tephrocybe rancida; assembly: GCA_018858115.1. Classification (NCBI taxonomy): domain Eukaryota; kingdom Fungi; phylum Basidiomycota; class Agaricomycetes; order Agaricales; family Lyophyllaceae; genus Tephrocybe; species Tephrocybe rancida. The sequence continues at coordinate 25,519 of JABCKT010006483.1, forward strand.
CGAACACAATGCAAAGAACTTACAGCAAGTTTCTCGACCGGTACACCTTTCTTAACTTCTTCGATCATCTCTGTCACCTTTGTTGGTGTTCCTTGTCCGACTGTATCGCCGAGGCTAACCTCATAACACCCCATATCCGCCAACGCCTTTGTGACCTCTCTCACGCGCTTGAAGTCTACAGGTCCAGAGTATGGGCAAGCGATGGCAACACTGACATATCCTCGAACGCGTAGGCCGCGGTCCAGAGCGGCACGCGCGACAGGTTCAAGACGCTGAAGCGACTCGGCAGTGGTCATATTCAGATTTGCGCGGGTGAAGGCGTCGGTGGCAGCAGTGAATATCGAAATCTCATCCGACACTGGAGGTGTAAGCTGTGTTTCGTCGAGTAATGAAACAAGGTTGGCCAGCCCCTTTTGATTGGGTACAAGAACAGCATAGTGGACACCATGGAGTCGTTCCATCTTCGAGATAACTTCTGAGGTACCTCCCATCTAGTAATGGTGTCATTTCCAGTCACCATGAGCTTCTACTGACAAAATGCTCACCTGCGGCACCCATTTGGGGCTGACGAAACTGCCTGTCTCGATGTTTTGAGCACCAGCTCTCGCGAGACGATTTATTAATTCGACCTTGACATCGACTGGTATAATTCCCTTCTCATTCTGGAGGCCGTCTCGCGGTCCAACCTCCACAATATTGACTACATCATTCGCTGACGTCGCCAAGCTCCTGCTAACTTGGTGTGTCCAGAATGAACGAGAGGTTCGCAAAACGGATCTCAGTGACTGTGAAGAGAGCATGGTAGGCAAAAGATGGACCAATAATTCTATTGTAAGTAGGTCTTTTATACATCTCGGACGAGGGCCGAAACGCACTTACGAGAATGGTGAGCAACCTGATACAAAGAGGAGTGGAAACAACCAAGGAAACAACGTCAGAATTGGGCTTCGGCCGAAGGAAAGGAATTCCTTTTAATTTAAATCGGCCGATTCAATATGTTGATCAAATTGCAATCAAGGCAAAATAACGCGTCACCCTAAACACAAACTACACAATAGGAGGTCTTTGCAAGTCTGAGGTCACGTAAGGAGGTAGGTAGCTATGGCGCAATAGAAAAACTAATTCAAGTAAATCAAAATAGGGCATATATTTTGGCCTACAACCTGCCCAAACGCTGGCCAATCATGCACCCAAAATAATTGATCCAGAACGGATTACCTTGGACCAGAGGCATATATCCCAATTCCACCTAAGCACCGCACCTCGACTATATCTTGTCCAACTATTGGATGTGTGATGGGAATTGGGTGGGCCCTAACGATTGAATTTGTAGGGGTTACATCATGAAACTGGAAAAATAGCATACCGGCTTTTTTTCTGTACTAGATGGCCCTTTACACCTGCCAGGTGATAGATCCTCGAGTTTCCACAACTGCGACAATAATACTGCGGCTTGCGGAGTAGAATTACACCTGAGGTCGCCGGGATACATCCATCATAGTTTACATGGAAGTAATCCACTCGCTCATGTGGGGTTAAAACCGCATGGCTGGTGATGCGTTCATCAGCATAATGTTCTAACTTTGTACCTGTGAGGAACCCACCTAACATCCAAATGTTTTGAGACTGCCTCGAAGCTGCATGAGCGATCGACATGGGCAGCACAGTGGGCACAGCTCCACTCAGTGTAGCCAGACTGAGCCTTGTTAGTTTCGTATGATTTCACATGGCATGTGTCTTCGTCGCTGAGTTTTTCCCAACCCAGACGATGACCTTGAAATGAGGCATCCATCGCGTGAGACACCTACCATTTGAACGTTAGGATCATAGCATCAAAGCTGGATGACAGTTGACTCGTCTCACACATTCTCTCCACGTGAATATCTTCCGCCCCTCGAGATGTTTTTTTGATCGATTCGTAGTGAACCGCTGTATTCCGCAGTCCAAGCAGCAGAAACGAAGCCCTTTATCATCCAAGTCAGACGGTAGACAGCGCCCCAAGTCTTTAACACCGAACAACGGAAGCAGCGCTTTGACGACCGCAGATCCCTCGTGGAAAAACTCGAGGTTGTCATATTCATCGTGGTCGTTATGGATCAACACTTTCTTGTAGCCTATCATTAGTAGACGGTTCGAAGTGCATCTAAATACGGCTGTCGCAGCATTAAGCCGTTCGCTCCTATCGAGGCCTTGAGTGTGCTTCGACTTGGGCAGTAGCTTGTCCATCTCTCGCAGTTTGGCAGCCGTCCAGGACGAGACAAATATCTCGAAGTCTTCTGTGGAGGGCGCAAAATTGATAGAAACCTCAGAAGGGGCGTCAATTTGAGACCGAAAAGGCTCGATCTCCAGCATTACATGGGCACGAGGAAGCAACGGGAACTGGGAAGCAGCCATTGCCCCAGCAGTGATGGAGGACTTTACCCAATCCCAATATAATACCTTGAACCTGGCTTTACGTTGTTCGACGAGTGCTTGACGTTTTTTTCTTAAACGTTTTGCAGCAGCCTTGACAACATCTTGGTAGTAACGCTCCTTTACCCGATCCCATTCTGTGAACACAATGTGAGTATGTCAGAGGGCTATCACGTATATGCATGCCCACCAGAATCGGTCAAAGGTCTTCTGATACAGATACCGGGGAGACCGACCAACTGATCGACATCGGCATCATCAAAGCCCAGTTCTCGGAATCGCCTGCAGATCCTGAAATTTGTGGTCATGTAAGTATCGGCAAAGGCGCCAAAGTCCCAGAATGAACGAGCACTGACTCGTCAAACCGAGCGTCCCGCAATTTCTCGGCGGTTTCTCTCTTCGTCCTTCTGATATCAGCCGCCCGCTTACTACTGTCTTTCGCGACCTCATGGGTCGTCAGTTACGTTAAGTGGCTCGAGAAGAATGGCTCACTTGGTCTACGATATTGAAAAGCTCTTTCCTTCGCTCCCCAAAAGCAATCCACATCTCGATTTGTTTATCGATAGGGAGCGAGGACGAGAGGCACTCCCAGCGCTTTCGGTAGACGCGTGTAACGTCGGGCATCCAGAATTGCTTGGTACCAGTTGGATAATCAAACCAGGGTGTCCCACCTCGACAAACAATCAGTCGTGGCGGAGAAGCCTGAAAGTGTGCACTCTACCTCTAGATCTGGTGTATCGGACTATCTTTAGTATCCTGCGGCTATGGTCTTTGAACTTCCGCTGAAAGCCTCCTGTTGTTATTAGGCTACATTCATGAGGTAAAGAGCAAGCACGAAAACATGGATTCCATACTTCGCGGCCTGACATGTCAGGCATATGCGGCGGAGTAGCCAGAAATTGATCTTCTCGTCTGGTACATCTTCCAAGCCACATTCCTGAGAGGAGTGAGCGGACGCAAGACGAGCAGCTACATCGACATACTTGGCACAATGGGCGACCCGATATAAGATGAATCCAAGCATAGATATTCAAACCAGTTGGGCAAGGCATCAGGTCAGATTGGGCAAGAGCCTCGACCCAAATATATCGATTCGTGGGCACTAGGGTCGTATGGCGAAAGGCGCGATTGACAACCGACAATGCAGCGAGGTCGCGCGGCGGTAATGCGCGAAGGATCTATGATAAGTATGTTATGTACATTGGCCGTGTTGCAAGTATGTGACACGTACCTCGATAACAACATCCATGGGCAGGTTGGAAATTACATCTGAGCCACTCGAGGGCTGTTCTACTTGGGCACAAGGCTCAACAGGCGGCTCTTTTCAAGAGAATAGTTAGAATTATCGTTGGGGGCATGTAGAATCCTCGCACTGAGTTTTCGGAGCCGCCTTCGAGATGAAAACGACTCGGAGAATGACGACACGTCGCTGAAGTCACTTTCAATTTCTTCTTCGAGCCATTGTTTGGAGTTTGCACTGTCGGTGCTGGCCATGCTATAAGAACTCTCGAATCCATCATCCTCCTCGCCGTTGTTGGGGTCACTCGAATTGCCTTCATCTGAATCGGAGTCGGTCTCGTAGTCTGGAATGTAGTTGTCATAAAAGCCCATCACGAGCCGAGGGTGATCCCACAGTACTCTATGATCAACTTAGATATCAAGAGACGGTCCAAGTCTCTGGAATGAAAGAGCAAGTCGTGGTGGTTGAAGCGCTGGCAGTGGCGAAAATAATTCAACCTTTTGAAGTTGTTTGTTCCAGGGCTCAACACGTTTCAACATGCGCTCATTTTGTGCGACTGAGCCAGAATTACCAGTCCAGTTTGGAATTACGTGCCAATGTAGTGGCAGACCAGTTGAAAAGCAGACGTCGACCCTTTCCATAATAATCTGTTCGCCGAACCTGCATTCTCTCCGGCACTACGACCTAAAGCCTAAGATCCCGAAAGTCGGTAACGTGTGGTTCATGCGTACATACGTCATACACAGGCCTTCAGGAAGTCGCCTAGAGGAAGGGGTATGGCAAGGTTGAACATCGAGGTGCAGATGAGACCGGTTCGGCACGCTGGTACCCGGAATTACCCCGTTCCGTGATTTCAATCATTGACCAGGTTGAACATATGTTACGACAAGGTACGACTCTACTACGACTCTTTCTCAGAGCTACGACGATGATCTCTTCACAGTCATTCATCTTTGACCCTCGCCCCAACTACCCCCTTGTAATTACCGCGAAACGCTACTGGGATTCGAATTCCACCCATTGTAATGATCCGTCGGCCCTCACGCTCATTCTCGCTCATGGAACGGGGTTTCACAAGGAACAGTGGGAGCCCACGATAGAGGAGCTTTACGCATTGCTTGCCGGCACTGGTGGATCCTCAAAAGTACGCGAGATATGGTCCATCGACGCGCCAAATCACGGTGATGCCGCTGTCCTGAATGAGGATGTTCTAAAACAGGGATATGAACCTATATGTGCGCAATTTGTGTGCTTTGCGTTATCTGATCGCTGATGCGGTCAAGTAGTTGGTTGGGAAGAGTATGCGCGGGCTATTCATGCGTTCTTGACAGGTTTTGGGACAGGCGTAGATGTAGACTTCAGTACGCGCCGATTGGTAGGCATTGGTCATTCGATGGGCGCCGTTTGCCTGTGCGTCTTCATTCTACTTGTACATTCTACATCTGACGACTCTTCATGCCTAAGGTTACTCTCACTCGGGTATTCCTCGAAGCTCAAGTTCGAATCTCTCATTCTCTGCGAGCTCATGTCCATGCACGCGAAATTTATGGGCAAGCCATCCGAAATGCTTGTTTCTGGTGCTGTCAACCGTAGGGACATATGGCCTTCATCTGAAGAGGCGTACAAGCTGCTGAAGAGTCGCCCTGCTTGGAAAGTGTGGGACGATCGAGTCTTACGGATTTTTGTGGTGCGCCCAAGTTTCCGTCAGCCATCTTCGCAAAGCCAATGATCTTGTTTAGAAAGACGGCATGCGATCACTGCCTACATCCGATTATCCTGACAAGATGAGCGGAGTGACCTTAAAATGCTCTCGGATCCAGGAAACTGTACGTCTTCGGCCTGCGCCACGGCAGTATCTTATTCTTCATATCTAGGCATGCTACCGCGATCCTTTAGGCCCTTCTCGAGCGTATCACGTCTTAGGCCTTGTCACAAGACGCCTGCCTGTTCATCTCATATATGGTGCCATGAATGATTACCTGTAAGCTTCCGGATGACTTTGTCCTTGTGCCTGATGACTGACACATTGTTAGTCCCCAAGTGGTCAAAGATGACATTGTGGAGAACGCGGTTGGCGGGCTGGAGCACTTGGCGTCATTTTCACGTGTTGAAGGAGCCGGTCATTTGGTAGGTCGGCCATTTGCACGTTGCTCCGCTGCCTCTAACAGGTTATACGCAAAGATCATCCAAATGAACCCTGCTGGGTTAGCAAGGAAAATATATGACGCATTAATGTTCCCATCCCGCCCTGCTGCTCGGCTTTGAACTCTGTGTATCGCGTCAACAGTAGACTCGCCCAATACAATCAAAGACAGGAGCTAGAGGCTTCAATTCTTACCCGCACAAGTGCAAGATTTTACGCGTTTACGCTTCGCCATGTGCGCTCTTGACGGCCAGCATCACAAATCATACTTGGCCTGAATCGCTATCTTTTTCGCTCCACAATACTCATGCAACGTTATATGTTCTATTAGCATTTCAAAGCCTGATCAAATCTCGTCCCCCTGCCCAATGTACATAAGTGCTGCAATTTTGGCCATCGGTGCTGCCTCACAGGTGCGAAAGTGTGGGATATGAGGTAGTCTTTAGCACTAACCTGGGTTCCGATCGGTGCAAATCAGATCCCAAGCAACTCAGAAGCATGCCAATCGGCCGATACGCAAAGCTCATCACAGCTTTTACTCGTCGTCATGTCTGCCCGGGTCCACGTTGTCCTTAATCCGGCAGTCATTTTCAATTTGACATAGTGTCGGCAGCTAGCCCGGGTTTTCATGTATCCGCTTATACTGGCGCTTTCTCTCAGCCCGTTCCGCGACTTTAAAACCGACATGAGCACAATGTATACACGCTGCGCCCGCCCGAGGCTACAAGTATACTCGCGATGTCAATCTCTTCACAGTCATATATTTTCGACCCCCGCCCCAATTATCCGCTACTGATCACTGTGAAACGTTGCTGGAAGTCTGATTCAACTCAGTTGGACGACCCATTGGCCCTCATTTTCTTGCCCACGGAGCGGGTTTTCACAAAGAGCAGTGGGAGTCCACGATAGAGGAACTTTACGCCTTGCCCGATGGTGCCAGGCTTCCCCAAAAGTACGCGAAATATGGGCCATCGACACGCCGAACCACGGTGATGCTAGCCTCTCCTAGAAAGACTCATCACGCCGTACCTCCTTTCTGTAGTCGCTATCCACCTCTAATTACCCGAAAAGGATCGAGGTGTAACTTGGATGTAACGTTGAAATATTCGTATTCACATGTCAGGAAACGGGGTGCCCCCTGCCACCTTGACCTTTACGTCCACAGCACTCCACAGCATCCTTAAACAACCCTCTAGGCCGTGATCCTATGGGAACGACTCGAGCCTATAACCTCTTAGGCCATGTAACAACTTGAAGGCGGCTGCGTGTCCATCTGATATGCCGTTCCATCAACGCCGCCGCCGCAAGCTGTCCTTTTTGAGAGGGACGGGCAACCAATGCTTCGCCGGATATAAAACCATCGACTAGTCACAGCAGCTTTATATAAGTAAATGTGACGGTATTGAAGGAGGGGCCATCAGCAGATTCTGACGTCTCCATTAAACAAGTTCCCACCAATCCGAGTCGCGCTGTCAGAGGGTGTCTATGCCATTGTTCGGCTAAAATAAGTAATATTGTAACTTTTGCACGGGCCATATGCGCAACCTCTTCTCACAGCCCTCTTCCTCCTGTGCGTGTCTGTACTATCCACATAGACTCACATGAACGCGACGGAGCCGTCCAACCCGCATTTTGTGCGGAATTGCTCATTGTGTACGCGATCTCCGAGTACCATCATGCTGACAAGCTGAACTCTTCCTAGTCAGTGCACTTACACTCGCAGTATGGGATACCTTGCTTAACTATAACCACGAACACCGGTACATATGGAAGTGAGCTATCCTACCCTTCGTGTCCCTCAAAGGTCTCATCTATTTCATAGAAGTCGCTGGACTGGAGTGAAAGGGCTATATCTGTTTTCTCGATATTTTTCCATAGGAATGCATATGCAAGTGTCATTTTTAAGTCCCATACCTCAATTAACGGCTGAGTGAACCTATTAACAGAGCCAATGCTGCCGCGATACTGGGCCCCCTTTCCGGCCATGTCAAACCGCATGAATGTGCTCTCTGGCATGTACTCCAGATGCTCGCCGGTCTTTGTCTTTTCACCGCCCTGGAAATGGTTTTATCTTTGCGAGGTACGTTTCTCGCACGGTTCACCAGATGACCGCACTGACATACTCCGACAGTGTACGTTCTGTATCATCGGAATCGGAACGTTGGCATACTTCTCATCGTGGCTTTGATCTCTGGAGTTGTCGTTGGTTTAATCTTCGGGATACGTACCGTACGGCTACTACGCTTCAATGAGGCCTGTCTCGCGGCTGCAATGCCTTACGAAGCGCTATATTGTATGTAAGTCTCTAGAATTGGGTTGAGGATGTCGCCACTGAGGGCATCAAAGCACCTTTACTCTTTCTAGACACCTTCTTCTCTGGATGATGACCATCCATAAGAGGAATGTCGGACGAGACATCTTGGGCCGCGCACCGGTTGTTCGTCTTGTATTGCGTGACGGCGCTTGGATATTTGTTGCTATCATTGGTAGGTACCCCTTGCTGGATCCTTGATCCACCATAATTGACCAACCCACTTAGCTATATTTGCAGTGATCGTCCCCTACTCGTTCTTGATACAAACTGCTGCATATGTCGCTTATGCGTCAGTGATATTATAACTCGGCCTCAAGGCTCATACTCATTTTCTTGTTCACAGATGGCCTACTTCTATTGTATCAATGCTGGTGGGTGCACTACTAACATCACGATTCAAACAATATCGTGACCAGTGGCTTCTCACAGACCTGCCATCTGATTCTCAACATGCTAAAATTCAAGTCGCCAGTGACGGCACCATCGGCACCAGAGCTTACCACTAATGTCGAAATCGAGGAGGATTCAAAATTCGACCAACATATTCCGGAAAGCAGTCGAACATCAGAAACCGTGGTAATGAAACTCCACCGTACGAATGCTGCCATCATCTCACCCTCTCGTTTCTAGTAGCAGGCTGAAGGTTGAATTTTCTGCACCCAAACTATACTTCGTGAGGCAATTGAACTTTAGGCAAATTACGAGAGGTCCGATTAATGTTGAGCGAATACTGGCAGGACTTCCCAGCCCGAGCTGTATGATATTCTGGTGGGAAAAGCTGCCAGACATGCCGTCAAGAGGGAAAGCGGCACCTCGATTTCCTCCAACGGCACGATGATCCTTGCACCAATAGATACGTTTTCGACAAGCTTGCCTCGAGGTTGCCTGGTTCCTAAGTATTCATTGACGATCTCATAATTGGAATCCGATGCCGGGTGGGTGGGACGTATCCCCAAGAGCACCTTCTTCGCTATCGAGAGGAGCCTCTTTTGACAGGTAGGGAAGGGACGTAGTGTCAGGTTCTCACCTATGTGGGACGCGGGCAGTTATGAAGAGAGCGGGGATTTGATGGGAAACAAAAGCGATATATGTGTACATCTAAAGCTCGATTGGCCTAACTACATACATACTGCATAACTAAATATCTTACACATGATATATATGATGATACAACAGGTAATCATCAAAGCTTGACCTTCAACTTGGTGTTCTCCCTTGTCACGTCTCTTCCTGGCACGTATGGCGCGACCTGCACGACTGACGCTCTCCCTGCCAAGCACCTCGCTGATCCACCATTCGATGTCCATTATTCGACCCTGCGACCTCGAAGTGCGACTCCCCGACCAAGTGCGTAGAGGACGTCTTGAGTGGCAACATTCCCTGTTGCGCCAGGGGAATACGGGCATCCACCAAGGCCGTACTGAAGAGTCAATGGGTTCTGACTTGAATGCCTTGCGCTAGCGCAGCGACCATGTTGGCGGCAGCAGTGCCGTAAGTGTCGTGATCAGTAACCATAGGTGACTATTGGCAGTGTCAAGAGAGTCTCGCATGACCCTAAGAGTCAGACCTTCAGGGAAACAGTCCAACCATACAGAACTTACAGTAAGTTTATCAACCGGTACACCTTTCTTGACTTCTTCGGTCATCTCGGACATCAAGTTCATCTGGAAAACGATCCACCCTACGCGGCCCTCAGTAGGATCATGTAGTCAGGTGGGCCCGTGGCCGCGTGCCCCTCTGATGGGGGCCTTCGTGGTAAAGTGTGCCTACGGTAGGGTGGTGGTCGTGTAGCTCCGCGTAGTCGATTGGAATATTTTTCGTTACGAGAAAGGTGTGTGAAATCGGGCGAAAAAAATATGCAGTGTGAATGGAGGATACATATTATATTACAGCCTATGACCCCAAAGCAACCTTTAGACAGGACACGTTGACCTATTGGCATCAAAGCGCCAAGAATGTCCATTGTGAGTTCCTCAAAGCCCACTGCTCAGTCAAATCGGTAGGATCAATTTAGATTTGTATATAACTAAGCAGGGGTATGTTGTAGCTCGTATGAGAGAAAATTTGTATTTTTTACTCGTAATGGAGAGGCTAGAAAACACGAAAATCAGTGCATTTAACCCCCAAAATGGCTTGTTATTGATGGGAAAGAACAAGGGTGTCCCTCGGGGACTTCGGTGTGTCCTACAGCAAATAAACGAACTTAGAAGTGGCCAGGATACGCACTTTTTGAGTGGTACTCACACTTCTCCGCGTGTCCTGGTGCAAACTAGATGATTTTGAGCGTACAGGACACGCCGAGGACCCTGAGCGGCGCGGACGAGACCGAAAACTGATGATCACTAATGGACAGTCATCACAAACGTCTGATATCTACATACGCGTCGCTGCTGTCTAGCACGGTCCCCGACGCCCCTCCCCTGCCAACGACGTTTCCCCCGCGAGGAGCCCGTGTCCCGGGACACGCCCAATCAAATTCACGTGACACTTCCCTGCCATCTCGCCGTGTCCCGCGACAACAAACGCACTACACTGTCACGGACTCATGGTGGTGTCAAACTTGGCCCTGGCCACAGGTCCTGGCAGGGCACAGGTTGAACGTTGCCCAGGACATAGCAAAATGTCAACAACTCTTCTGTTCAACGTTCAGCGCTAATGTCCTGTCAACCTGAAATAGCCTCTCCCGTCGACACCAGTCACTTGTTGTAATAAAGCGCAGCACTTAAGAATCATTAGTCCCTGACTCGGACTCAGTGGGCTTTCTCTTCCATTTCCCTCATCCTACATATGAATATCGCGTCGTATCCTTTGAAGCAGAGGCTTTCGACTATCGAAGACCGGCCTACTGGTCACCTTGATGAACCAGCGGACGTGAACGGGCGGAAGGAATCGATCGATTTCATTATCAATGAACGACTAGCAGACGAGATCCAAGAAGAGTTTTGGTTTCGATTATCGCGACTGCCAAGCAAGATTACCCACACCGTCAGAATAGTTCCTTTGATCTGTAAGTTATCTTCGTGTTCCACCAGTTATTACTCAGCTAAGACGATCTATACACAGTAATCTTCCTTTGGATCTTACTCGTCATATCGAATATTTACGGTAAGCAAATGAACCTTTCTTGATACAATTCTCAACATTAAGCACCCAACTAGGGCCGTTCGGGTACTGGGAGACCTTTATCACCATCTCGACAGCCTACCGTGAACGCTTTAAGAGAACACGACTTGCTCAAGGGACCGGTTTGGACTCGCCTGATCTGGACGGTTATAGCCTCTGGCGAGGTGTTGTCGTTATCTCTGTCATGGCAAGTCTCACCTACATAATGTGGGTGGTACACAATTCGACATTTTCGTTCAAGTCGCCTCACAACTAATACTTCCTATTGAAGGATCGCCCTCTTAGCTCTCAGGCATGAGCTATTTCATTGGAAACCAGAGCTACTCGCTAGCTATCTTGATCACTCAAAGGTCTCATTACCTGGGCGTTTCCTCCCCCCTTCGTGGCTCGACCGTGCCTTCAACCTATATGAAGCCAAACATGCCAAGATTGCACTGAACAAGCTGCAGAAACGTGATCATCGAGCCCTGGATGATCATCGAGAGTTTATGAAAGTTGTTCAATGCGTTTCGCGCAACATCGTATGCCAGGTTCACAATTTCCCATGCCCGCACTCAGCTTACTATTGGTGGTGTAGTTCTTCTCGTATTTCGTAGTTTTTGTCATGTGGATGGCATTGCTACAGACCAATTTCGATGCTCACGACATCGTCGAACTTCCACACTCCATTGTTCCTCTTGTCCAGGTTCGCTTCTGTTCTTGAGTATTGTTAGCTGGCTTCTGATCTTGGCCAAGGGAGTCGTCTGGTACCTCATCAACGACACGTTCTACTACTTCCCCCATCGTATTGCACATACGCCTCGGGGTGCCAAGGGCCTACTTCATAAAGTGTTACCGGAGTCCATCGCTGAACACCTACAGAACAATTTGCGAAATGCGCATAAAGCTCATCACAGGTCAAAGGCCAATTTAGCCATCGCAGCGTGGTACTGTAGCCTAACCGAACAGATTCTATTCAACCTCTTCCCTGTGAGTACTATTCTTGCCAGTACTAGCAATCCCTCCTTTTTTCTTTCTAAAAGGAGCCGACGATCTAGGTCATGCTTGGTCCCATAGTCACACAAATCATCGCAGACAGAACAGGATACAGCAGTATATGGGGAACACATCTAATAACACTCTATGTCTGGCTCATTGCGGCCACCGCAAGCTCAGTCCTTGCTCATACTGGCTACAGATCCCGTTGGAACGATCCAGGGCATCACGGTAGGTTGGCTCCTCACGACTATTGTACCTCACCCTTACATGTCTATTTCAATAGACGAACACCATGAGTACGCATTTGGTCAGGCTGCTGTTAACTTTGGTACTGCGGGATTTTGGGATAGGGTTCTTCGGACAAGAGGTAATAAGAGCTCCGAGGGCGCTGCTAAATGGCAAGGCCAGAGAGATCGGCAAGTAGCGCTTGTTTTGGCTTCCAAACGGACGGGGATCTCTTTGACGCGACAACAGAGGCTAGTCATAGAGCAGCCAGCGGCCGATTATGAGTGGACTGACACACGGATCAAAGACATGTAGCCGATCTTATAAAGTTAGTGTATACCCAGCTTGGGACCGTGCCAGTATAATATACACCACCACCACCTAGCAAAAGGCTATTTAATTTCGACGTTGACTTGAAATTATGACCATCGGTCTGACGACAGCCGAGCACAGCCGGGCACATTGTGTACTAACTATGGATTTAAGTACCCCTTCAAGCACACAGTGGCCTGCGAAACCGCAGAGACAACCCTAACCATATTTACTCCCTGGGAAATCCTTCCAGTCGACGTATTCGTGTTTGACAGCATTCCGACGCTTTACAACCGACTAGCTTTCTCGAGTATATCGCGGATCATCTGCCTCGCCTCTCTAGTAAGTCTCTAGTACCTTGACTCTTCACTGGACTATCCCTCACTTCTGCCTACAGACAAACCCTTATTCCTCTCATTCTCCGGGCGTCTAAACCTAGACTCTCTTGAACTGTGTCACGCCCCCGCGTCCAACCTCAACCTGATCCTGGACCCGTTTCGTCAATTTTGGGGCGTTCCGAAAAAGCTGACCTGGGCTTTCGAAGCAAATGAGATAGTTCTTCTGAAAGATCTGCAAACCTTACATATGCTGTGGGGACATTGCGAACCCAAGTCGATGTTAATCTGATTCGGAATTTCCGAATTCCATGTGGTCGCTCGGTGAACCTTCATTCGCCACGTTGGAACATCTTCGCATTGAGGTGGCTCAGCCGGTCGGCAAGCACTAGCCCAACTCACTTTGGTTAGTTGTATCAGTGTTGTTCATTACAATTATCGCCATTTCAGTGATGGTACTCACCAGGGAAATATTCACTGTTCAATGAGGACCGGCGACAATAAAGTTGAAGCATGAACTCTCAGTGATCAATTGACTCACTACATAGACCCTCTCCGAACTTGTCATCTTCCACTCCTCCTTATCGCACAAGTTCGGAGTCGTAAAGCTTTGGAGTTCAATGATCCAGCTAACTTTCGCAGAAGTCGCCGCAACACATGTGATTTAAATTTCGGGGACTGTGCCCACTGCTTAGCGCCTAGTCTCATACCTATCCTCTCCGTCCTTCCCAATTTGGGGACCGAGGCTACTTAGCGCCGACAAGCAAGTTACGCTGTGTAGACGTCTCTTTCATTCTGTAGTTCACACGAACCCAACCTATTATGACTTTGATATATCTCGGAATGATTGTGTTTTCCAGTTTCTCGTTTAAAAGTCTTGCACGCGTTGTCGCCCATAAGTATATTATCTACTTTCTCCCTCCGGTAGATCAGACATGTGGTATTAATTATCCTTATACAAGCGATAGCGGCTTCGCCGTGTCTGCTACACTGCTACTGCATGCATCCATTGATCATGACTGCGGCTGCTGGATAGGCAATTCTAATCCATTAAACAGAGATAACCCTCACACGCAACCGACATGGTCCATAATGCTTGGAAGAATTGGAAGGAAACAGACTTGACCACTCGGAGCGAGCCATGGCAAAGCCACGATGCAGGAGAAAGAGTGCATCACTAGCAAGAGCTCGCGGGTTTCGCGGAAGAGTCAGCGATTACACTACGTACCGCACTGTGTATCTCCGCTGTCCTGAGCAAGGTTTGGCCCGGGTACATGGATATATTATCGTGGAGCTGTGGCAGGGAACGTGGCGTCGCCCGCCTGACCGGCGGATACCTCCGACCTCCGAGATCTATTCGTACCACCAAATTTTGTAGGAAAGAAATATTTAGGTTTCGTTATTTTGTGTCCTTTGCATGTCTTCCTTGATTTTGTTTGGGTTATAAACCCTCCCCCCCGATGATATCTGATTCAAAAAGAGGGATCTGCAAAATGTGATTTGTGATATGCATGTAGGTGTGTAATCTCCTGATTCAATGAGATCTGAGATAGTTGAACCATGTCAAAATCTCTACCCACAATCTCACTCATAAATGTAGCATAGGTAGCTGCCAGTAGTGCTTAGGACATCAGCTATGGCTACCTTGTCAAAAAATAGACCGTTTGAGGGAAGATACTCAGTTTTCTGTGTTTGGTGTAGTAAGTCATGGGCGCACAGGGGAAATGAACGGGAAACAAAATTCACCTGAAGATCAGGAGGAATGCCAACTGGATACGTGTCGGATTGTTCGACCCCATCCGCTTGCGCAGAACCACCAGAGAAGGCATCGCGATTCTCTAGGTGTTTCATTTGCCAATCATGCCACACCTTATCAACCATCTAAACGTCAACGACGTAGGTCAATGTGCCAAGACTTTCAGCATCTGACAACGAGCAAGGCTTACCGCGTAATGCAAGAAAAACATTGGGTCTTAGGAAGTCAAATGAATACGCAATTATGTGGTGAGGGCTAAGCACCATTTACTCGCCATTGGGAGTAAACAGTCGGTTGGCATTGCACGGTGCGGTCGGAGGATAGTCCTTTGAGCATCTAGCGCTCATGTCACTGAGTTTGAGGACATGAGATGAATAAGAAATTATGAATAGAAGTCATGAATCAAACTTACCCTCCCATGATTGCATGTACAGAAAAATGTGACGCCTGTTCACAAGAGGGTTTAGTAGATGTAGGCCAGTGGAATGTCTCATGCTCACTTGTACAGCTTCCACGTCAAACTGAAATCCTCTATAGTCGCCAATCCACCCATTGATAGTCTTCTCAATTGCTTCGGGGGTGAAAGAAAGGTTCGCCATCCTGTCCCTATCGATGCGCCACGTTTCGGCGTCGGGATAATCGAGGAAAGGCCGGAGTGTGAAGTTGCGCGTCAAGGTATGGGGATATGGGTAGGATAGCATGAACCCGGCAAACGCGCCATCGACGACGAGCGCATCAGTGTCGGGGTTCCCCCATCCGCCCAAGCCGCTCTCAGGGTCGGGGTCGGCAAATATAGGCGAGTTGTAAAAGTCTGCAGCGTCTGGAGTGGGCCGTAAAATCGGATCACCAGTAACAAGAGTTAGAAGCACGTACCTATTGTCCAATTCCAGTAAGGCATTGCCCCTTCGTACTTGCAGTGCCTCTTCATAGCAGTTTCAACAGTGTGAATAAAAGTGCGATGCCAGGGATAGAACCGTCCGGTTGCATGTATCTGTTGAACGGATGGTGTTTAGATGGGGTGCAGATAACGGTAATACTTACGACGTGGCCCAGATCCATATGCGTAAAAACTATGTCTAATATGATCGGAGCGTGTCAGAAGCATAGTATCGCGTCCTCAAGATGGCAATACTCACCGTCGTAATAAGATGAGGAAGTGTTTAGCAGCGGGTGGTGCTCTAAGAATTGTGTGGCCATAACGGAAGGATTATGAGGCAACTTGGCCAAGCACTAATAGAAGGTTCTGTTTGTCCATAGAAAGAAAAGAGAACTCAAGTCGGCGCACCTTGATCCCCCTTATCCATTCCGAACGCTCGAACTTCGACAATGCCCTCCACTCCCTTCTTACCACTGGGTCCGTACATCCAAAAGTCTGAGTTTGGGGAACAACTTGAAGGACAGGAACAATGGGGGGGCCAAAGAAAGGTATCATTGAGGCCGTCGTCATGAGGAAATGGACGAACGACGATAACATAGCGGTGAAGTGGTAGGAAGGAACAGTAAGAACAAAGTTCAGGACGAAATTCACGTCAACTGATAAAGTAATCCAATTGTTCGCTTTGTGCACTAGCCTTCCGTAAGAACTATACATAGACGCCTGTAGCTTCTGAAGCACTGATGCATTGCTGGATGACCATGGAATTGATGATGGCATACATAATATTATTAAATACTATCTGAATTTGAATGATTCAAATTCATCAACTGCTGCTAGATAGGCAAGCCTTGCCTATCTAAACGCTCAGTAAACAACCCTACTCTTCTAGTGCAATTCTCGGGTGCCTGCTCGGAACACAATCTGATTGGTCGATGAAGACATACCTTGATGAGAACTGAATGAGATTCAACTAAACCCGGGAGGTCGACCCTTGCAGCATTCTGAGAACGTTCCAAGAATGGCCTCAAAAAAATAGATTTGAAGCAGTTGACGTCGGCCCAAACCTGTCTTTGAACCAAGTTGTATCTCTGTGAATTGTGGTATAGCCCCTGGCAAGTTGCCGAAAAGTTAGAATTTGTGCACATCGACTCCAATTCAGAATTCTAATCCATTTATCTGTCTATGAACTAAGTATAACGCAATAATAGGTGAAGAGCCATCTTGGTGAGAGAATGGATAAAGTGCTCATTTGGAGTACATGGTGCAGGAGAAAAAGGGCACCCTGAGTTGAAGGTTCCCACAGTCACAAAAGCTGACGAAGGCTTCAAATTACTGACCGTGGGAATGAAAAAGAAGCCCAACAGAGAAGGGCGGCTAACATCGACGGGCTTCTTCAAAAGTAAGCGCATCTCAGACGACGTCGACAAATGAAGTGGTGCACTGGTGAGCACCTGCAGGGTATAGGATAGCCACGTGTTGTGGAGGATTATTCAAGTTATAGAGTATCATTATATAGTAGACACCACCAAGCCCCAGGATAAGGCCATTTAATTTTCGACGTTGACATTATGATCATCGGGCTAGATGTACAGTACATGGGTTCAGACGACAGAGAAAAATCAACACGCGAACCTCTCTTGTACTGGGATCTGAGAGTCCATGATGCGCAAAATAAGTTAAGTATACAATGAATGAAGCCAAGAATCCAACTCCCGCAAAACACCCATGGCGAACAATACAAAATCGCCCGCTGGGGTGCGGAGAGTGAGTGAGGGTAACAGTAAAATCAAGTAACGACGACGGTACATGGTCAACGGTGTCGACCAAGGCCAGTCGTTCGATCTTCTTGGGACCCCTTCAATCCCTCCAATGCATCTTATCGTCGGCCGACGCATAGCCATCCGAATCCGAGTTACTGACAGCATATGCCTTGTGCATGTTTCGATTTTGACTGCCAGGCGCGCTGAGCGCTGGGGACACGTTTGACGGTGACGACCCACGAGACATCGACGTGTTCAGCTCCGTTTGTAGACGCAGCACGAGATTCGGCGATGAGACGGAGGTCTGGCCCGCATAAAAAGGGCCGCGGGCGACACGGCCAGGGGGCTGCCAGGGGCAATCTTGCGACATAGACTGTGACTGGAACCCATTGTGATGATTTTGATGACGCTGGGGAGGGGCGGGAATGCTGTGGCTCGACTGGGACTGCGAGGACGATGTCGAGATGGAGGAGGAGCGGCTCCTCGGTGCTTCAGTGAACCCGAAGAATCTCCCTGGTTCTAATCCTGCATCAAAGTAAGCACCGCTCTCTGAGCGACTTCTGACAGGTTCGAATCCCACAACGCGAACGTCGTTGTTGTCCAACTGCTGGAATGGTTGATCCTCGGGGTAAGCTTGCCTGCCAGTGGAAAATGTGGGTAGGAGCATCTCCCGTCTGCAGTCGTAGCCACTTTCATCCTCAAGGTCGCAATCACACGTGTCGGGCGAACACTTGCAGAGGACGCCGCAACAGGGCTTGACGGAGTAACCGAAACTCGCATCCGTTGGCATCGGTTCCACCACATTGGGTGGATAGTCATCCCACTGAGGCTGATCAGGCTCGGCGACGATGGGAACAGGGCCCATAGCATCGTCGGGTGGATTAATAGGTGGCAATGAGGAGACTTCTCGTATCCAGTCGTCTATGGAATCTGTTTGGTAGGCGTCGTATATTGACAAGGAGGTGTCGGGAGGTAGGGAGGCAGGGAGGGATAAAATGGTACAGTCAAGGCAGTTCGTGCATGTGTTCGGGCTCATACATGAAGAGAAGGCGGATGAAGCGGGAGTCGCCGCATCAGGGTTATGCTCAACACATCCCGGACAGCGACAGTTATCACCGCAACCACACGTTGATGGGAAAGAAGGCGTGGAGCCTTCCGCTCCTGAAGGGGGCATCCAGGTAGTACTGGCTGCGGCTTCCAAGGCCCGGAGCTGATCTCGAAAAGTCTGTTCATCGGTGGGGAATGTTGGGGTAGAAGGTATGGGGAAGTTATTTTGGGACACGCTGACCTCCTGATCGGCAACAATGTTGTCAATATGGTCGTGGTTAGCTTCGTAGGCTCGTCCGTAAGGGCTGAAGTGCGTGGTTTCGTGGATGCGACGGACACTTGAGTGACCGTGAGCACTATCCAAAGACGGGTCATGGGGTCCGCTGTGAGAACGGCTGCGGATGGAGGGGCGGGGGAGCACTGGGCGCAGTTCGGCAAGGCGCGCCAGTATATGAGATGGGGTTCTCGGCGAAGGAGCGCTCGGCAACCCATTGGGTTCGACGAGGTCATGCTGAGAGGTGTTCTGCGAGGATGTAGCGTCTTTTTTCCGAGGTCTCGGTGCACGCTTCCTAGGGACACAGCAATGACATTCTGCTCCCGTCTTGCATTGGCAATTGTGGTTCATTCCTATAGTTATATTAGCACACTAGGGATACACAAGATCGCCTAGCAAGAGTTGCCTACCACTATGATCGGAATCAGACGATGACTCGGCGACCGACGCTCCCAAGGCTTGAGGTAAGCCGAGAGGGAACGTGGCGCAGTCAGGTATCTTGGTGTGGCCTATGTGCATGCGGGACATTCTTATGGCTAAGCTGACTGGAATTCAACAAAAATATATGGTGAAACACACCTTTCTTTGTACCCGACGATTGATTCGGCGGGTGATCATCTTTGATTTCGCATATACATTTAACGTGGACTTGTTTAGTTTTTCGTAATTCACGACAGTGGTCACATTGAGTGACTGGGCGGCCCTTTTTCTTTATTTCGAACAGGGGTCGATCGGTGTGTCGACAGGTTGAGGATCGGTGACCTTTGATGCAGGTCTCGCTATGAAAGAACTGTTGTCAATAAAACGTTCTACCAAGTCGACACATTGTTTACCATGCGTATTTACTGCCATTTAATAGAACCTAATTCGGATTAAATCTGTTAGGCATGTTCCGCAACGACACTGACAGAGCAACTACCATGATTGTGTAAGAGGGCGCTGAGGGCAGACACCCTGCCAGCGACGTGGACAGGGTGTGTTATTGGGAGGTGAGCACAAAAGAGAGGTGAGTGGTGGTTTCAGGCGACATCTATAAGGCTCGTAAATGGGTTATGTTGACGAAGGTTGACAGGCCCGGTCCTCCTTAAGTGTGCACAGACCAAGCACTGCTTTTTTCCATCAAAGTCAATATGTTCAAACAATGCTATCTAATCGCGATCATCACGCGCCTCTCCTATTCCCATCAAGTTCGTCGCGTAGAAATTGAATACTCCTTCTCCAACATCGCCCCGGCACATCCCCTGACTAGATTTCGTCCCGAAATGTGCTAGCGGCGCTGTCTACTTGCCCTTGGCTGGAAATTAAAAATAGATAACGTCGCGCCACGCGCAGTTAACGTTACTTTCGAGCGCGTGGCGGGAATTCACAACACACAGCTGCCAGCGCATGCACGCAATGTCTGCACACATTCCATTAAAACTTCTCAACATACGGAAGTGGAATGCGGCTCTCTACGACCTCCGGCGGCCCTCCAGCCTAGTTTGTGCATCAATTCCCACTCAATACGTGCTGCGGGGTTTTCGCCACAGGCTGCCACTGTAGCAGAACCATGCACCCACAGGCTCGCTTCAAGCCTCTGGATCTCCATGGTGCTCAAACTCACCTCGTATGACAGGCCAAGCCCGAACTTCCCCAAAATTGATCTCGATAACTGACGTTGGATGCTGTCAATTGTCTGATTCTCCAGAAGGCTGGGCTGTATACATGCTCTTTCATCATGTCTGTTCCGTTTGTTACTCCAAAAACTAGTGGCCATAATCCCTCGAAATACCAAGAACAATGTCCTCATATTTTATGCGCCTGACAATTGTGGGATAATCTTGGTTAGAGCTCCTTCCTTCAGCGAGGCCGCCTTTGTCAAAAATACCTGTTCGTCGGGATGCTTGTCTACTTTTAGACCATTCAACAGGAAGACACGCTACCGGCGACATCAATATCCGCCCTCTTTTATCTTCCCGCGAAGCTGTCAGAACTTGTACATACATTTTTGGCATGGCAATGGCAGCGGACAAGATGTAGATCTGCAGTGACGTATGCATTCAGCTGACTTTTTCTCCGAATCGACATCGCGACCAGAATGTTCTCATGATTTACGGGCCTTCGGCCCGATAGAACCAGGTATTGACAAATTGATGGCATGTTGTGCCTCCTCCAGGGTAACGCCACCGCCCATACAGAACACCGACTCCCCCACTGTGACACTTCCGTAAAACTCGGGATACGCCATTTCTCCTTTCCTTTAGCACAGTAGCATTACCTCCAGGCGCTTATAGATATACAGTAACTCAAGGATAAGGCGTTTATCTCTCAGTATAATCACGCCGCCGCCGCCGCTCCCCATCATTCTACATGTATGAGCTGCGAGGATTGAGAAAAGGGACGATCAGCCTACTTATTCATCAGATCCTCAGATCCTCAGTAGTGAACGACGTCATACTTTAATCTACCTCTCCGGAGCCCCATCATCAGTATTCAGGAACGACTCTACATGATTTTCTTTGAACACCCTGGATTGAATCGATGGCCCATTCGACGGTTCCTCAGAGCAGAGATCCATGTGTGTAAATCTGGACCTACAGGTTGACAGGCCTACCCACCGTACGCTGCCAGCAGGAATGATATCAGTGCTAAATTTGACCACATCCATCTACCTGTAACAAATCACCCAGCAGCCAGCCAAATTTAGGCCACAGTCGACGTTCTACTCGAGTCTGCCAGCTCCACGTTTACTTATATATAATTGACAGAGCCCTCGGCCTTCTTTCATATTGGTCCTCTCAGACTCCTCTCCATCATATCTGCCATACAATCATATTTCAAGGCGAACGTGCCTTTTCAACGTGCGCGATGGAAAATTTTTAAGGTCGCTTTTCACTTATCCAGGGATATACATAGATTTTATGTAAAGCGAGGCAGCTCAATTTTGCTGACATCAATTCAGCCCACTAAATTCGTCATTTATCGTGACGGATAGATGCTATTCAGAGCTATCTTTAGGGCTTGAAGATGCAGGAATTATTATAACAAGTTGAAGGTTCCCATTGAGAGGTGCTAAGTATATGACTCGGTGGTGTAATGAATACAATGCCCGTAATCCAGTGTATATATTGTGGTGTATCATGTATGAGTATATCGCCGAGATATCACGATGTTAGTATCGATGCCGTTCCACAGAAGTCCATTTCTCTATCTTCAGTTGTTATCTAAGCACCATACTTCTCTAAAAAGCTCTTGTGGAAGGCCTCTAGCTTGGCCACGTATTCTTCGACGCCAGGGCACAAGCACGTCAATCGATAGTGCCATTCGCCCTCCTTCTGCCCGAAGCCACTACCAGGCGTGACACAGATGCCAGTCTGGTCCAGGAGCGCGAGCGAGTAGAACGCATCGGGCTCCTTGCCCGCCGCACGTGCTGCCGCGATGGCGCCCTCCGACAGCTCGATCCTCGGGTGGAGATATAGCGCGCCCGGCGAATCGACGCACGAGACGCCCGGTAGAGAATTCAGACGCGCAGCCATGAGTTGTGTGCGGTTCGCCAGTGCCTCGTGGATCTCGCTGGTTTCCTTCTTCCAGAGCGGGTAACTCGCGCCCCCGACCTTGGGCGGGCGGACCATGGAGTCAACGCCGATCTGGCCCGACAAGGGCGGACACAGGCCGACAGAGACCATTTTGTAGATCTGGGCGATGACGTCGTCCGAGATGTTCGTGCACTCGAAATACCCGCCTCGGCGGCCGCACTCGCCGGAGACGCCCTTGGATATAGAGTGGAAGGAGACGAGGGGTATCGGGGACTGCGTCTGTGCAACGACTTTCTTAAACGATGTGAAGGGTGAGGTATCCCGCCTGTGGAGGTTGTCCTGGTATACTTCGTCCGCGAGAAGTACGAGAGAGTGCTTCTCGCAGAGTTCGACAAGCTTGACCTGTGTTTCCTCATCTAGAAGAGCGCCGGTAGGGTTTCCGGGATTGATAATAACGAGAGCCTTCGTGGTGACGCCCTCGCTGACTGCCTTCTCAATCGCAGCCTCGACGGACTCGACGGAGGTAGACCACCCTGATGTTTCGTCTAGGTAGTATGGTACCGGTGTGCCGCTGAATTGGGCTAGAGCGGCGGTATATAGAGGGTATTGTGGGATGGGAATCAAGACACCACAGTTGGGAGGTGTGATTAGCATAGATAGAAGCAGAGAAACGCCAGCAGATGCTCCTCCAGTGAGGAATATGTGTCCTGGATTAGATGGGTATCCGTCACGATCTATACAGGTTGGTCAGAGAACCCGGCAATGCACTGCGCGAACAAAGGCGCACCTTCGATGAACTTGGCTACGTTTTTGCGGATTAGTGGCACTCCCTGGCTATGGGAGTACGCGCCAACCGAGCCGATCTCATCTGACAGCTCCTTAGCACGAGCTATGACATCTTTGGGGAATACACCCGGTGCCAGATCTGCCAGCGCAGGCCACTCCATGAGAGCAGCGACCTGATATATCATGTCAATCCGAAAGGTCCCGCTATAGCCAACAATCCAACATACCTGTCTAGTGAAGGTAATAGGCTTCTGGTCCAAACCCTTCTGCTGTGGGTTGCCGATGTTGGACGAGATAACTTTCTCGAAAGGAAGCCCATGGTCCTTCTCCTTGAGCTGCACTCGATATTCCTCCGCCTTAATCGCGAGCTCGCCGCGCACAGCGTACTCCACTTTCTCTACGACGGGGTTGAGTGACTCGAGGGTGAGGGCGCGCATGTTGGGAGCGTGTGTCGACGAATTCCGCTGCGAATTTGAATTTGAACGGGTTATCGATGGGAACGAGGCAGATCTGGGGAATAAGCAGGGCCTCAAGGCATTGAGCTGCATCTCCACAAATCACGGACGTGGAAGGAAGGCCGGACGGCGAATGACTTGTGATCTGGCAAAAATTGCTGAATCTGGACAGGGGCTTAGCTTTGTCGATATTCACACTTTGAAGGAATTATTGTCACCAACCTGAGAGCCCAGTTGAGCGCTAGCGTCAGGGGCGACGTTATAGGATGAGGTAGGATGGGGTCGTGGGCAATGCGATATAAACGCTACTGGTATCTCAGAATCGTCCATACTTTAGCCGACAACAGCGCTATGGACAGCTCTCCGTCGGAATAAAGAGCCGATCACAAGCTATAAACCCGAGCTACTGCTGTAAGTACATGTAAAGTAGTGACATTATGCACAGCAGACGGCAGTATATGAGTGTAAAATCTCGGATTCCAATTATCTGTTGGACGCTGAACAGCATCTTTGGAAAGGTCATTGGAGCACGAAGCCGTGTGAAGCTGTTACACCAAGTCACTAGAGAATGTTTTGGAACCGGCAGATATATCCACGGAGCACAACACAGCACGGAAAGTGTGGTCAGTTTGTAATGGTGAGGTTCTTCCCACCGCGTGCACTCAATCAGTGTCCATGCATGGTCAACAATATTTCAACCAAGCTGGAGCAAATTTATTAGGTTGCGGGCAAAAAGGGTAGGTACATATTACTCACCGCGTAGGAAATTTCAAGTCACAAAAGGACTTGGGTTGTGGCCACGGATATCATAACTCGATCATGCTAGGCACGAGTGGGCACATGTTGGACACATGCCTCTATGAGCGCCTGCGCGGCACAAGCAACGAAACTTCTGCAATAAATTGTGTCCGCCCGTATGACGCAATATTCTGGTAGGTAGAAAGGCAGGTGGGAGACTCGGAGGAAACTTGTTTGCAACATGAGTTGCAGAAAACTAAGTGGGTGAGTCCAATCAGAGTTCGATATCTCCATCGTTCAGTCCGTACAGGGTGCCAAGGGCGCTTTATAAGTGTTATCAACAAAAACTTGTCGCGGGTTTCTTTCAATCCAAGCCGTGTTTCAGCACGTGGAGGGGATGCTACATCTTCAACAGTTCAAACACTATATTGAATTAAGTTATTGAGGCTATCAGAAGATTCGATACACGAGAACGGACCAAGTACAAGTAGAACGTACAAAGCGAGCTCCTTGACCTCTATAACTGTTAGACAGGATCAGGGTGCGCCAAAGGAATCGGACCAACATTGAACTTATGGACATCAAGTGTTAGATTTCTACGCTTAACGCCGTGTCAGACTAACTGATGCGTCTTTCACGCCCAACGTCAACCCCATAGTGGGCATCGAAAGAACCCTTTCCCGCCAGGCCGCAGTCGTCTCTCCAGCTTTAAATGCGGGATCCACACGCCACTCACGTAGCAGCATCGTGAGGAATGCCACCGCCTCCACGGTCGCAAATTTGCGCCCAATACATGCTCGAGGCCCGAGGCTGAATGCCGAGAACACCTCTGATTCGCTTGAGACGCCGTACCACCGTGAAGGTTTGAATTCCTCAGGGTCCGGAAAATATCGAGGGTTGTACTCTGAGGGGTGAATTGTGAGCAGCTATTCCAGACATAGTAAACATGAACTTACGGATCCCGATCAAGTCGAGCGCCACCTGCGAGTCAAGGAATCAAATCAAAATCTCAAGTAAGCAACTACAACCTACAGCGCTACCCTTAAGTATCGGCAAAGATGTGCATCCATCCTGCCCAATAGGATTTGGGAGGTTCAGTACAGTGTCCTCGGTTGCCTCTCGTAACATGAGGTACGATGGTGCTGTAATCGTCAAGATCAGCTTTGCGTTATTCTTCTGGAATGGGCAGCTTACGAAATAGGCGCAGCGCCTCATAAAATGTGGCCAATACCTTGTTGAGGTCGGCATAGTCGCTGAATATCTGGATGTCGCAGTTGTCAGTTGGACCAAAACAAGCCTACATGCTACTCACTGGATCACGATCACAGCCTACAACGGACAGGATATGTTCGAGAATTTCGCCTTGAATTTCTTGATGGAGGGCAAGAAGCGCAAGTGTTGCAGAGAGCGCGTGTGCTGTTGTCTCTAGATATCTCCGCCGTTACATAGATACAGCGGTCTGACGTGTGGATCAACCTACCATGTCCCGCGAGAAGCATGATGAATACATTTCCAATCTAGCGGCGAGTCAGGTCGGATTATCAGGGCCTATCCAAACTACGCACCACCTCCTGGTCACTTAGCTTCAGCTTGCCAGTTTCTTGTTCATTCGCCCGCACAAGCATCGTGAACATGTCGGCGCGCTGATCTGAAAACTCGCTCCCACTTCGAACCTCCTCTGAACGCGCAGCAATCTCGCGTTTCATGAACCCTGTGAATGCTTCGGTAGCTCGGCGGATCTTCGAAAAGCTGAAAGACAGCTCGGGTTAACATTCAAGTGCAAAATGGAATGATAACAGAGCATAATGCAGCACGTACCCAGGAACAGGCAGATACTGCACCCAACTGGGCATTATCAGACTGACGATGTACGAGTCTGCGAGGACTCGCACTGCTTCCTGGACGGTGATCTTTCCATCGGGGCCGACGGGTGGAGCGGACCATTCGACGGGGAGCCCGAAACCACACTTTGCGATTACGAGAAGTGCCGTCTACTCTCACACCGGGCGAGTTGGGAAGGAGTAAGGTGCAAGTTTCATGTATAGTGGGCAAGATGAGCGAACCTTGGTGGTGAAAGTTTGAACAGTAGGGATGTCAACTGTATTGCGAGTCGACCAGCCTTCAGCTGCCACCATTTCGTTATATGTCTCCAGAGTCTTGGCCCATACCATGTGATACCTAAAGGGCGAATGACTTGTTAATTTTCGCAGAAGGATGGACGGGCCAATGATCGGAAACGTACAGTGAGTTATCGAACGCAGGACCGACGATCCGCCTATGTCGCCGCCACATGTCCCCATCCTGCGCAGCCACAAGATTCGCACCCCACTTTCTGTGTGTACATAAATTAAAAGGCAGTAACAGCATACCAAAAAAAATCTCGGATACGCACAGAAGAATGGGAAGCGAACTCTCCGGCTTCTGCCAGCTTGCTTTCTTGTCGCCCGTAAGCACTTGTCTCAACACGTCAAGATTCGACGTGTATACCAGGGGCGCGCCTACGAGGAATGACACGACAGAAAAAGATTCGTCCTCCTTATACACTGGAGCTTGTTAAGTACATAAACGAAGAACACATGAATCAGAAGAAACCTACGTTATTTGCGCCAAATCCAGGAAAGGCGGAGGCCAGGGTTCCCCCACATGGTTGGAATGAGCACTCCGGGCATCGTGAGGGGCCGAAAGGCGACACAGAAGCCAGGAAGGTAGCTGACGGACTACGTACATTCTATTTTTTGTTTTGACAAGGAGAGAGATGGCTACAAAGACGAACGCGCAGACCATTCCATAACTTGAGAGCGACTGAGGCTACGAAAATAACGAGAAGAGAAGTCAGAAGGGTGCCAGTTGACAGCCTGGAGGTGGGCAATTGGTTCTGCAAGTTCTCCAACATGGGGGTGATTTCACAGGAAGAACAATTTGGTCTTTTAATAATACTAGCAGCGTGTCTTGAAGCTGTAGTCTTGAATGAATGCTATTTGGCGGCATTTAGCTCGATTGGTATTTTGAGATCAGGAACCACTAGGACAAATGCGGTTGTGATATGGATAAGATGAAGATAATGATTAGTCGCCGTCATCGCCGTAGCCATCGCTGTTCTCTCTTTCCCCCCTTAGTAAATAATATGGATATTGAATGTCACACTTCCACTTGCACCTGAATCTCCTGTTCCAGCCAATGAGGCCCGTAAGCGCGGGTTTCTGTGACGAATCATGGTCTGTATGTTCACAGTGGATTATCCTTCTCTTCTACAGCCAACGCGAACACAGGACATGGGCTTGCAATATCGCCAGTCAGAGGTAGGGTCTTCATGGTCATCATAACAAAAGCAGAACGCTGGCGGAAAATGAGGAGCAGCACGCGGGTGCAAAGGGTTAAGTGAATGACGTGTTGGAGACTGCTTAAAAAAGGTCAGGAGGAGCTATGAATATACAAACGGACGAACACTGGGAGCCAGCCAGCGAATGGGCGGATCAGCTCGAATCTCTTTCGATGAAAATTGGGCACTTACTAGTGGAACGGCAGCGGCAAGTATGCTGACCAAAGAGAATGCTATCAGTGCGATGGATTCAATGTCTCGTTCGATGTGAAGAAGATGGAAGACGGGCAGAGGATGGATAGGTAGAAGACGACACCATCTCCGAGTCTGTGCAGCTGCCTAACCCAGGTGGATGGGAACCTGCGAACTGTAGAATTACTCTATATCAGCATTCTATTCTCGCGCGTGGCAACTTTCCACCTACAATGTTGATAGGTCTTGAGCAAGTCAATATAGCCATGGCTAACGAAGGAAATCACTACGCCAAATCGGTTTCAAAGAAGCACAATACATGCTGGTTTGGGAGATGTAGGCTACGATGATGGATATGTCGCCTGTATGAACGAAAATGCAGTCCCCTTGAAATATGGGAATGTCTACGGATATGTGATATCGCTTGAGTACCATGAGCAAGAGTGTAGAGCGCTTGACACACAAACTGAGGCCTTGAGTTTGAAGTGTACGGCGGATAATAAGGAGAATGACGAGGATCGAGCGTTTGCATCCCTAGATTGCATGTGTACGTAGAAAATGGATGGCTGGAGAAACACAAGCTAAATGATAGGGCAATTCCGGCAGGCCAAGGAAAAGACCAACCTTCGGAGAGGAGTGTGTCCCCAGAACGATGAACCCTATTTAGGCATTTGGGTCAATTATTTGAAGTGTGAGACTAGAACATCCTGCGTATAGGTGATAATCGCATAGTGTTCTTGACAATCCTTTATCACAGCCTCGTTTAGTATCAAATGTAACTAGTACATCTACGAAGATCTACTTTGGCGGCATTCAACAAGAACTTGCCTGATTGATAAGGGAATATTAGCCTTCGAATGATGAGGATTTAAGTTGAACTCGCCGTGTTGTAGTGGCAGAAATGTGTCTACAAAGGAAGATAACTATTGAGAACAAATAATAGGATGCTTATCGAGCACGGATTGCCCCAGACGTAAGCAACCTTCGGGCATGAGTCAAACATGCAATATATTGAACTACGGGAAGTTTTACCTCTTGATCAAGAGTGCACAGATAGTCGTAAACCTAGGATTGTCATGATCACGTAGGGCAGTATGGTCAGATGAAATACCTGAATTGTTCGTGGCAACGAGAGCAGGATCTCCGGCTTGATGCTGCGACAGCTAAGATGGAGTGAAATGAAGCCAGGTTCATTACTGACTGGACTGGAGACGTCTGCACCGTACCTGTGATCTCGTCAACTGGACCGACATACACGTTATAGGAATAGCAGTGATTCACTCTAGGTTATCTGTCGAGAGAGAGGCCAGAAATGGGTGTGATAATTTTTCCCAAAGCCCGAGGTGTTAATGTTCTTCGCTTGCGGAAAACAAGTCAAATATGGTGCACTGAGGTTGGAGTAGTGGGCCCGAGCCGGAGGCAAACGGCTGCATGGGCCTGAAAATGAAGCGAGCGAGCGAGGAAGTGGATAGAGGTCGGTGGTAGAGAGTGCTTCGAAGCGGAGGTGTCCAACATCCAGCCGAGTCAGGATCATCGGTTCAGGAGTTTGTGCTCCTAATCTTGCCCAGATATTTATATATGTATATAGAAAACATGAATACCTGATATGTGAACCAAGTACAGTATGGTTAATGAAGAACCCAGTTAGATGATGGTAATCCGTGGTCAAAGGAATCGGTGGGAAACTGTTGAAGAAGTTCTGAACCCTTCTGAAGGTGATGTCAGTTCTGATTTGATCGCACGCGTGAACCACCATGTCCTACACATTCTCAGAGACAGCTTATTTCAAGGTCTTCTTCCACGCGGCGAAGCACCCTCACAAACCCGTGAATGGCGTCTTACTCGGCAAGAAATCTGGAGGAGATGTGGTCATTGAGGACGCCGTGCCTCTTTTACACCACTGGACGAGCTTAAGCCCGATGATGGAGATCGGCCTTGACTTGGTGCGTGCATTGTCATGCCCTGGTTCTGCCACGAAATAACGCCTGTCATCTACTCTGAAGGCGACACAATATGCCGACTCGGTGGGTTTGAAGCTAGTGGGCTACTACCAGGCCAGCGACCGCCTGGATGACACTTCACTGGTACCAGTTGGAGAGAAGGTGGCAGGGAAGATAAAGTCAGGGTTCAGCGATGCCGTAGCATTCGTTGTACGTCAGGCTATTTTGCGTGATCGTTGTTCACAGTTGACGCTCACTGAAGATTGATGGAGACAAACTGGGTACGGATGAAGTGGCTTTGATTGTTCGTCCTCCCTTCAGTTCAAGTTTCTATCAGCTCTTTAACGCGCGTGAATTTTAGCCATATATCTCGTCTGCATCCTCCTGGCGCCCTTATTCTGGGAACCCGTCTCCATTCTCAAAGGGATCCTCATACAGAGTCGCGTCGGACGATATTCCTCGACGTGCCATCGCTCTTGTACGCGATGAACGTAGACATCAACGTTTCGGAGATTTTGACGACCATCTCGAGGATGTCTCCATCGGTATGTCTTCTTTATTGCAACCTCGAAGTTAAATCTACCTGACACTCATTTTAGATTGGTTAAGGAATAAAACATGTATCTCATGATGCAGTGAAGGCCTTCGGGCTCTGAGAGGATTACGCTGCAGCTACCTTATCGAGTAGCCTCCCATTTCCCTGAACTTTGAGAGTTCATACCTTGAAAGTAGCGCCGATCGAATCATCAACTGTTCACTGAACTTCGAATTCGACCGTTCAACTTGATTGTGACTTGTCGACTTAACAAACTCCCAACTACCATCGCTTCGATGAAAAATTGAATGCTATTGTATCGACAATTCGGAGACATGACTGGCCCAGGTCTTGCCTTGATTGCATCGTATACATGTACATATAGCGTCAGGGAACAATCAGAAAAGGTGGTGGAGGGAACGAAAATCGGTGACCTCATCTGTCGTGGCTGTGCAAGATTTACTTGGACAGGCGGAAACAAACAATTGCCTTTGCCGCATTCGAAAATTTCTGAGTTCGAGAGAAACGACCTCTTATGCCCGACGCCTTTTTCACGTCCTCTAAGCCTCGTAAAAGGAAGCGCGTCGAATCCGGAGGAAGGGGCGCCTCTTCTGGTAGCAGCACAAAATTCTCGCGAAAAGGGCCAGCTCAGGGTTTCGCAAAACATGGATCATCGAAAGTAAACGGTGTTCAGAAGAAAAAGGGCCATTCTGCAGATGAGGAGCTTTCTGATCAGACGGATGAGGGAGATGGTGGGATCGATGATATGGACTTGAGGGCGGATCTGGACGACGATGCTGGTATGAGCGGGGAAGAGGACGAAGACGAGACACCAGCGGAGAAACGGTTACGACTGGCCAAATTATATTTGGAGAGTGTCAAAGAGGGTTTAGGTGAGCCCTTGTATCTACACTTACGATTGTGTAAATGCTTAATGCACTGCCCGAACAGCGGATGGGGAATTCGACGCGGCCGAGGTCGACAAGGAACTCATATCCGCACGACTGAAGCAGGACGTATTGGAACACTCGGGGAAAGTACACCTCTTCATCGCTGACTCGGTACGCAGTAAAAATTAACACCAGGACATGGCTAATACATTTTTTACAGTTCGATTTCTCGCAACAACCCACCAAGATTCTACGAACGCGCGGGCACCGATTTTCTGTGACTTCAGCAGTCGCCTCGGACTCTGGAAAACATCTTTATACCTCCGGAAAAGAAGGTTCTATAATCCAATGGGACTTGGCGACTGGCAAGCGCCTAACAACATTTCATAAAACCCGCCCGCCAAGCTTGAAGGAGAAAGGCAAGGGCAAAGCTCAGATCGACCTCACTCTCAAAGGCCACACTGACGAAGTGCTCGCGCTGGCTTTGAGCGACGATGGACGCTACCTGGCTAGCGCTGGGAAGGACCGTAAGCTCGTAGTGTGGGATGTGGAAAAGGGGGAGTGGTTGAAATCATTCGGAGGCAACCTCGGACACAAGGATATCATCTCTGTGCGCAACTCACTATGCACCATATTTCTAGAAACTCAACTTTTCTATAGGCACTATCGTTTCGGAAAGGAACACACCAGCTATACACCGGGTCCTTCGATCGAACTCTTAAAGTCTACGATTTATCACCCACTGTAATGGGCTACGTGGAAACTCTGTTCGGCCACCAGGACCACGTCCTCGCTCTGGATTCGTTACGGGGGGAGACGTGTGTGAGTGTCGGCGGACGCGATAAGACCGTTCGATACTGGAAGATTGTCGAGGAGAGCCAGCTCGTCTTTCGCGGTGGAGGCCGGAGTCGTGTGAGGGAGGTACTGGAAGGAGGCCTCCGTGGTGACGACGAGGGTGAGGAAGCGGAGGACGAGATGAATGGTGCGCGGGAGAAGGAGACTACCAAAAAATTCATCGAGGGCAGCATCGAATGTGTGGCTATGATCGATGAAACAACATTCCTGAGCGGCGGCGACAGCGGGTACGTTGCAAAAGTTTTGACAGTCGAGACGTTTACTGAGCTTAAGACCAGTTCAATATGTTTGTGGACGACACTCAAGAAAAAGCCCATATTCACCCAAGCTCTTGCCCACGGCTTCAATGAGGCGCACAGCGAAACTGAGGGAGTGATCCGCACTGCTCGATGGATAACATCTCTTGCAAGTTTGCGGTATTCTGACGTGATAGCTTCTGGTGAGTTCTGTTCCCCAATGTCTTTTCCCAACTCATCGGCACCCAGGTTCATGGGAGGGCGACATCCGAATATGGAAGCTTGACCCAAAGCTCAAGTCATTTTCACTCATAGGAACCATTCCCGCCCCTGGTGTTGTCAACTCTCTCCAGTTCATATCGCCACCGGTCGAGTTTTTCAACCGCTGTCCATGGTTTACCTCCTCTGCAGCCGAGAATAACACACAGGAAGATGCCTTTGTGCCTCAGCAACGGAAAGGTGGCGTTCAGCCAGTCCTCCTGGTTGCGGGGATGGGTCAAGAACATCGTCTAGGGAGATGGGTGAATGTGAAGGAGGGTGTTATGAATGGTTCCATCGTAGTTGCTCTGTCACCACGGACGTTATCATGATTTCTGGGGGTACGAGAGTTGCCGCCTTGACAGATTTTTGTCTCTGTGATCGTTAAGCTGGCAATGGCTTGAGATACTTGTCTTGCCAATGGACAGCTTACAACATGGGCCACATGCTATTTTAGGCGTCCCATGATCAGATGGGTCTATTTGAGCGAGTCTCAAGAACAACAAAAGCACCCAGCACTCAAAAGAAAAATGGTCCTCAAAATCGTTCGTCAAGGGCTCAGTACTCATCGCTTAGCCTGCATTTTTAGTGCATGTAAGTATATGTAATAAAATTTGAAGAGGGGAGTTACAGAGCATAAAGCGACCGAGGGTCTCGAGGATCAAGGCTCTGTGGCGTGGAAGAACAAGACTCGAATGTAAATGGGAAACGGGGTATCCTACATGGAGCACTTATTCTGTTAGCTATATATATAAATTAAAGTTGCATTTGCCGAAAGTTGACATTTATCCAGCTTGGAAGTAATGTGCCTTCAAACGTTGATAGTGACAAAGGCAGAAATGCCTCCTTGCACCAACACCTCACTGCTGCCGTCAGTTCCCTTTATCGGGTAGGTGTTCCGGAGGTAGACCTGGTACGCCGCTCCTGCGAAATAGTTGCCGAACGGAACCTAGTTGGGATCATCAAACATCAGAGAGTGCTCTCAGCAAGGTGGGCTAGACGACGGTTCACCTTGGCCGTGAACACGTCCGACGTCGCCTTGTCCGCGAGAGTGCGACGCGCGAGCACGATGGGAGCCTCGAACCCGTTGTTCACTGCTGCTGGGACTTCAATGGTGTAATCGAGGAACGCGGGCACAATGCCGAAGCTGTTGACTGCGCAGTTGAGATCAACGGTGACAGTTATGTCCTGTTCATACAGGTCGTCAGTTATGTACGTTTGCGCAGGCTGTACACATGAAGACGTACGTCACCGGGGCTGACTGTGGTGGGCGAGACACTGATGACGCCGAATCTCGACGCCTGTGGGCAGAACTGACGACGGACCTGGGTGGAGGCGACCACTGCCGCGAGGTAAAGGACAATGGTGGAGATGGAGAACTTCATTGTTATCTAAGTAGGAACCGGTGTTTTGCTGATTTTCTTGTATTGCAACTTCTAAGTCTTTATACGATTACATTTTTTAAATTTATTTTCATTTTTAAATATGCCGTTACACGTCGCAGGCCATAATACGCCAATGTGGGAAGGACGTTCAACAAGTGAGCAGCCGTTTTGGAGGGTAGCGGAGCAATGGTGTAACGTTGACATTCAATGCGCTTTTGCACAGCCTAGCCACGCGCGAAGCGTGATGCAACGGGGATGTCATACCGAGCGATTGGCGATGCGACCTCACTTCGGAAGGGCTAACACAACACTACTGCTTCGGAAGTAGAGGGCCAGTAGCTTGTGAACGCTTTTATGTTATGATTTCGCCGGGGTGTTGGCTACCAGCTGCGTCTCAATCTCTACATCTAAGTCGCCCAGTGCTTTACTACCAGCGCCGTGTGCAGGCCGTGTATAGAATTCCCCACAGGGCAGTTGCTACGCATAGAAGTAGATAAAAGTGCTTCGCCTCATGACCAGCTAAGGAAACTAAAGTCTGAGGGCGCGTTGACATCTGCCGTAGTATACTTGTTGGGCACCGTAGTAATCGCAGTCACAAGTGGCCTGAAGCGCATGATGGATCTTCTTGTTTGAGTTATCTGGCGCAGATGCCAGATCTGTGGAGTCACACCGTGTGCAGTGTGAAGACATCCCGGAGCCTAGGCTGGAGATTAAAGCTGAGTTTGGTCCAAGTTCGACATCGCGTCCTTCGCGTGGCGTCACAGCGATACTGAACTGAGAATAATGACCCATAATGTAGACGCATCATCATTTGATGGCATGGACTCTACTTGAGGGTCGGTTCAGGGATACTAACCTACGTTCCTGGTTGCTTTCTAAGGCTGCTTCTGAGTTCCGCTTCTTGAATTTGAAAGGAAACGTCGAGCCCTTTTTAAGTACTACGATGCATGTATATTTAGGCCGGGTCGATCATGTTCGTGGGCTTCACTGTACATGTGTATCCAGACGTGTCCTACACCTTGGATCCCAATCGGTGCTTAGTGCAACAAACGGACAAGAAACGCTTTTAAAAAAAAACCTTTCAAGCATAAGAACATTATCCTGATTCTGATTCCAACTCTCTCCTGCTCACATGGCGGTGCGGCCCGAAATATCTGGGACTCGGAACAAAGAGAAATGGTAGCCCACGATATCCGACCCTCCGCACACAGGCTCGAAGGCATTGTGGCCCGTCATCGATATTTACCTCGAATGAAATTGAAAAAACGTGTACTTACTGTAACTGGAATTGGTGTCCGACATCAACATCAGCTCCAACAGTACCTTTCAGGTTTAGTGTGGCGTTCAAACCTCAAGGGATGTCGTAAAAAGAAGCGTGAACCTCTCCAGATAGATTACAAGAATATTGATATGAGATCCCCCGGTACTCCCCCTTTTTCGAGAATTCCCTGATTTACTCAGCACGACCGAACTCCGGAAGATTGAAATGTTGGGAGCGATGAAATAGCAGCGCTGTGATTGGTTGCATAGCCGACCTCCAGTTTGTCATCATATCAATATAGCTTTTTAGTATTTTAACTATTTATATTACCTCCATTTCAGCACTTGAACTACAACCACCATGTCCTCCGTCTCTCTTCCTCCTCGCGAACCAAACCCGTTGACTACTGCTCCCGTCTGGCCTATTACTTCCTCGCGCTCTGGTGTTACCGTTCCTCTCATCGCTAACTGTGGTCAGCCCGATCGCCAGGACGGTATCTGCTGCAAGGAGCTCAAGGCCGACGAGCGAACTCTCATTGACCCCGACGTTGTGCGTGACGTGTGAGTGTACAAAATCTTTTATTTGTCGCGTACTTCTCACTTTATACAGCGTGATTGGGCTTTCGGATGGTCTCACCGTTCCATTTGCACTGACGGCAGGCCTCTCCTCGCTTGGCGAGTCCAAGCTGGTCGTCCTTGGCGGTGTAGCAGAACTTATTGCCGGAGCCATCTCAATGGGTATTGGTGGCTTCCTCGCGTCACAGTCCGAGCGCGACCATTACCGATACCTGCGACACCAGACCGCAGCTCGGGTCATCCGAAGCTGCGACGGTGAGATGGAGCGCGAGGTGGCGAATGTGCTGGAGCCAGTTGGTGTCGACGAGAAGACCTGCAAGTCCGTTGCTCAGTGCCTCATGGAAGTCGAGTTGCAAAAACATGGGAGCGTGCACCCGCGCGATGAAGAGACAGCCCTGCGTTGGAGTGGGGAGGTTGGAATCACTGCGTTCCTGCTGAAGTTTGGGCTTGGAATGGGTACGTCTCCTATCATGTCACTGTTGTCCTCATGCTCCTTTGAGTGTGCTCTGGAGCGACAATGTGGATGTCTAGACCGTGACTAACTTTCATATATTTAGAGGAAGTTCCAAACAGAAGGTTGTACATCTCGGCGTTTACCATCGGCATGGGCTACCTAATTGGTGGGCTTATACCCCTCCTGCCGTACTTCTTCATCCCTCGGGCCCATATCGCTCTTATTTACTCCTCCATCATCACCGGCATCATCCTTCTCATATTTGGCGCTGTCAAGGCACATGTTACAGGAGCTGGTGTTGGGACCACGGGCTACATTTACGGCGCAATCAGCACGCTTCTCGTCGGTGGAATAGCAGCGGGAGCTGCGTTTAGTATTGTAAAGCTGTTGGAAGGATGACATGGTTCTCGCCTTCTCGCGTTGTTCTTGTATCCGTAGTTATGCCACTTGTAATAAATAGGAAGTAACTGTATCGGATGCGGCTGTCATCCAGGTACGACAACGAGTCAAGGCGTTCGTTTGGTTGCACTCCACGTCGGCGGGTGCATATTCAACGTGGTTGGGAATGGTTCAATCATCAAAAAAATTTCTTGCCCCAGTCCCCGGAGAGCCCTGACGCTCTCCTCCCTGGAAGCGGTGTTGTCCGGGCGATGCGTAAAGAGAACACCGATGTAGTCAAGGCCAAGACGCTCCAGACAGTCCTTCATTGGAGAAACCGTAGTCGGGCTCGGACGGTGTAACCCACTGAGCCACAGGGGCTTGGGCAGTTATCAATGCTGAGCGCTGACGTCAGGATGCTGTGCAAAGGTAAGTACTTGACTCCGGGCCGGCGCCTCATCCGAAACCTAGCCTCGCTCAGGCTGACCTGGGCCCAGCCTGGATGATCACATACTACCTCATGCGAAAGCCCAGCCCATTTATCGACTACTCCTCTTTAGATACACGTTCATCTGAGCCTGGAACTTGGTGTATACGGGCTTCAAGGGACTACTAGTGCTAAGGGAGTGTGATCATGAGCCTTGGACTCAGGACACAGTCTTGAGTTCATCGTTCGATGCTTTCCTGTCAGTCTCACCCAACTGGAACCATCAACTAGCCGCATTTCTTCTCCAATTATCTCTTCGATAGATATTCCACTTGGGAGCTTTCACCGAGCCATACCTAGATTGTCTGGTTGCGTTGAGCGGCCCAAAATCGACGACCATGGCCGTTCTTAGCCTGTTGGATGTACATCCGCTCATGTTGGGGTAGAATCAACCGGTAAAACGCTTTGTTTGCGTTCAAACGTTCGCTCTTGATTAGCCAACCCAACTTTGACTAGGATCAGGGTGCTCGAGCCGCTTTCAAGTTCGAGTCATCAGTTCTCGAGAGAGCTTAAAGTGCTAAACTTTCTCAATTCAATTCGACTTCATCTCTTTCAAGTCATAGCAGCCACTCGCAATTTCCCTATCCCCTCGCCACTGTCATTCATCTCTCAGCTATGTCGTTCCAGGTTGCAACATTAGGTGCCAGTGCTGTGCTAAATTCTTCACATATCCTCGGAGCACATTCCACAAAAGTTGGTGCAGCCTGCATGACAGAAGCAAATTTTCGTATATGAGAACATGCACGCAGCATTACTCGAACTTCGACGCGAAATGCTTTAATAACACTGCCCATGTAAATGTATCCTCATCATCTATCCTTATCATTTCTCAGTTAATTCGTTGTCTCAAAAATGTAGACGTTCTGCTCCCGCACGAAACTCACAGCAGGCTCCCATCATTGTGAGCCCTGGCCGCCACCCCAATGCACCCCTTGACAATACTTTCGCCGGCAAGTCGGGCAGAGATTTTCCACCATATGATGCTGCTGGATGAGGTCAAGCACATCTTTGGACACCCTGGGAGCGCTATCCTTCCTGTATTCGATGTCATTTACAAGTCGGAGCACCTGGACTTTGTCTTTCCTCGTCACGAATCAGGTGCAGGCCACATGGCTGAAGGCTACGCCCGTATTTCGGGAAAGCCGGGTGCCGTACTTGTCACCTCTGGACCAAGAGCCGCCGATGTCGTTACTCCCATACAAGACACTCTCTCGGACGGAATCCCCATAATTGTCTTCACTGGGCAGGTAGCCACCTCTGCTATCGGGTCAGATGCCTTCCACTGCGGAGACGGATGTTGTTGGTATCTCTCGCAGCTGCACAAAATGGAACGTTATGGTCAACAATATCGCTGAGCATCCTCGTCGTATACACGAGGCCCTTAAAAGTGCCACCTCTGGTCCTGTCCTCGTTGATCTGCCCAGGGATGTCACAGCTGCCATCCCGATTTCCGATACAGATCCACACGTTTCACCATTATCTTCCACCAACGGCTTAGGTTTTGTTTCTGACGCGACCAGAACGTTGCTTTGTGAAGGAGGGCCACATGGAGCAGTGCATTGTGGCCTCACACATGCTGGTCCATGCATACACGACGGCACTACATATACTGTCATGTACATACCTGATACATATCCTATCCTGTCTCTCACATTCCTCTGTGTGACGGCTATCAAGGTGCATGCCTCCAACATGATTCAGAGAGAGGGTCAGGCCATCAGCCGATGTGTCTGACATTACAGACAGCTTGCTGGTGAGAGGTAAACACTGTGGCCATATATATAGGCAGGTACACAGAGAAGTAAGGGGAAATGTATCAAGATCAAGTCCATACATACCAGCCTGGCATTAATCAGCTTCCTACAACTCCGATGTTCAGAGCATTGTCAAAGTCGGCAATAATGTCGCTGATAGCTTCGATTCCAACTGACACCTTGAAAACCATGTCAATAAAATCAAGATCCAATTGAAAGTACAGCTTACTCGAATCAAATCAGGAGCGATGCCATTCTCTAGCTGCTCCTCTGCAGAAAGCTGCTGCTGGGCCGTTGAGGCCTGGATTACCAGCGTCTTGGCATCGCCTGTTTTATCAAGTCAATCAGTCAGACTTAATCCAAATTTGCGAGGAAAGCAGGAATCCACGAACCTAAATTGGCGAGATGACTAGCCAATCTGAGGCTTTCGACTACCTTGTTCGCGGCGGCAAGATCACCTTTGATACCGAAGTTCAAGACACCTCCAAACTGGCCGCTGCGGAGCGTCCGAAGGGCGAGCCCATGCGAAAGATCCGTTGGAAGGCCCAGATATGAGACCCACGAGACACCAGGGTGCTTCTCGAGAAACCTATAGCGAGGCATTAAGCCAATACATCGGGTACATAAATGGATACGAAACGAACTTCGCCAGAGCTAATGCATTCTGTGAGTGCCGCTCTGCGCGGAGACTCAAAGTCTCCAAGCCTTGGAGGAGGAGAAATGCTGCGAAGGGGTCGAGAGCCGGTCCAAGGTCGCGCAAGAGCTGATGCAAAGAGTCAGGTAATACTTCTGGGGGTGGGTTGTGGGAGCGCTCACCTCAGTTCGAACTTTGACGGCGTAAGCAAGGCCGCCGAAAGTGTCAGCGAACACGAGCCCATGATGACCTTCCGAAGGCTCCGTAAGTCCTGGGAACTTTCCAGATGTCTTCCAATTGAACTTTCCTTCGGGAAAGATCAGCCTTCAGTCGATCGTGGGGATACAACCGCACGTGCCCGAGTCCACGATTACTCCCCCGATCGTCGTTCCATGACCGCCAATCCATTTAGTCGCGCTTGCCACTATTGACGCGTGAGATGGTCGCTTCTCACAACCAACAAAGGACATACCAACGATATCGGCGCCGAGAGCGATGGGCTTGATCAGATATCCTGTTGCTTGTATTAGACAATAACATTTCATTGTCGAACGCGATCGATACATACCTCCCATTCCAAACGTATTGTCGACAATTAAGGGTATCTTGTGATCATGAGCAACCTGGGAGAAGAAATAGTCAGAGTAGACTCATGTTTGTAGAGAGGTCATACCTGTGCGAGGCCTGCGACATCAGCGAGTGTAGAGTTTGAATTGGCAATGGTTTCAACGAAGATAGCTTTCGTATTGTCATCGATTGCGCCCACGAAGTCCTTTGGATCACGGGAAACCACGAACTTGACACGAAGCCCAAATCTCTTGAATATCACTAAAGCAGCAGTTGGCTGAGATGCGCATTGAGTAATGTGAGAAGCTAGATAACCTTTGAATTGATTGTAAGTCTTGATGAATCACTGTAAGTTAACCACAGTCAAAAGTGCGCGACAACGATCCTCACCCCACCAAACAACATAGATCTAAGCGTACATTCAATGGATATAACACAATTATATTCATTCTTACGCTGAGACGATATTGTCGCCGGACTCCGCAATTGCCAGGATAGCCAGGAATTGAGCCGACTGCCCCGAGGAGGTAGCAACCGCAGCAGCACCGCCTGGCTACAAGTCAGACTTAAGTCGGGTGCAGAATCTGAACACCTGGCACTGAACGTACCCTCCAGCGCCGCGATGCGTTG
This sequence comes from Tephrocybe rancida, assembly GCA_018858115.1. Lineage (NCBI taxonomy): Eukaryota > Fungi > Basidiomycota > Agaricomycetes > Agaricales > Lyophyllaceae > Tephrocybe > Tephrocybe rancida. Next base: position 66,159 of record JABCKT010006483.1, read on the forward strand.
TTCAAAGACTCCCTAGAAGTCAGTTTGATATATTTGTAGGCCCTGTGAAAACGAGTAACTAACCACCGTGGGGTTCCCAATACTAGAGTAGATGCTGCCAAAGTGCCTGGTTTTACCTAAGAAATTCAGTTGTACTAAGAAATAGATGGCAGTACTTCAACGCGAAGAGGTCAGCTCCATGCTGCGATCAGGCGAAGCAAGTAGCAGGCAACACAATATGTGATGTAGCTTACGGCAGAATCGTTGAAGCCGAACCCAACAGAAGCATGTATAGGAACGGCGCGAGCATTAGTGGCGGGGTCAACGTCTTGTCCTGCATGCAATTGGAGAGTTTCGAATTCCGGTTCTCTGTTTACAAATAGATGAGCCGTAGTTCACCGTAGCTGAGAGGAAGATACGACGAACTTGTAAAATTTGCTCAAGGATGACATGGGTGGTTGTTTGGGAGGTTCTGGATACAATTCATCGAATCGAGAGGTCACTTCAAGGTTATCATGGGAAGCATCTCTTCTCAAAGCCTGATCCGGCGGGATCAGCCGTCGGCTTTATATCGCACAGGTTGGTCACGAGCCTGGGACTCGGACTCGGACGTTGTCGATGTGTACAACATATGTTCTACGGTCAATGTAACCAACTGAGCCACAGGACTTAGACGTCTAGACAGTTATCAATGCTGACGTCAGGATGCTCTCCAGGTCGGCGGCCAGAGCGGAGCCGGTGCCTCGTCAACCTAGCTTTGCTTGGGCTAACCCGTACCATGCCGCATACCTCATGCGAAGGCCCAGTCCATTTATCCGATATCGACTACTCCTCCTTAGATACACGTTCATGCGGGAACTCGATGTACACATTTCAGAGCTTCCTCGTCGTATGAAGGAGGCCCTTAAAAGCGCCACCTCTGGTCCTTTCCTCGTCAATCTGCCCAAGGATGTCACAGCTGCCATTCTCCTTACCCTGCTGCCATACACGATCACGCCTCCCAGTGCACGCCTCCCCATGAACCCGCTCCAATCCCTCAAGGGCCACAGTCTGATTATGGAGGCAGCAGCTCTAATCAACCAAGCTCAACGTCCCGTCGTGTGCGCCGACAACGGTGCCCTTGCCTCTACTCGAGAAGCTCCCAGCTCAAGGAGACATCCCCGTATGTACGACGCTCCAAGGCCTCGGTGCCTTTGGCGAAACTGATGACCGTTCTCTATATATGCTTGGCTTGCACGGTAGCGCGTACGCCAACTTCGTCATGCAAGAGGCCGACGTCATCATTGCGCTCGGTGCTCTTTTCGACGACCGTTTCGTTGGCAAAGTCGATGCTTTTGCGCCAACCGCAAAGGTCGCGACTGTGCATGGACGGGGGGCATAATTCACTTCGAGATCATGCCCAAGAATGTCAACAAGGTGGTTGAAGCCGCGACGATCCTGGGTGACGTGGTCACTAGTTTGGCGTCGTTGGCATCTCTGATCAAGCCTGCGTCGCGCGAGGAGTGGTTCAAAGACATCCAATATTGGAAGACGACCTGTCCGTTCACCTGCGCGAAAGGAGACAAGATGAAGCCGCAGGAGGTCATCGGGGAGCTTGATCGACAGACGGCGCATCGCAACGAGGATAACATCGTAACTGCTGGCGTCGGCCAGCATCAGATGTAGGCGGCGCAATACCCCGTCGGAACCACCCTCAGTCGCTCGTCACGTCAGGTGGTCTTGGTGTACCTCCTTCCTCTATTGTCAATTGGTGGTGATAAATGATGTCTAACGCGAACTCAGCATTTTTAGACGATGGGTTTTGGTCTACCCGCTGTCATTGGAGCTGAAGTCGCTGCACCTCACAAGACTGTCGTAGATATTGACGGTGATGCCTCCTTCAGCATGACGGCCATGGAACCCGCCACCACCTCACAATACAACATTGGCGTCAAGGTTCTTCTTTTGAACAACGAGTTTCAAGGCATGGTCCTTTAGTGGTAAGGTTTATCTCACAATGGCTGTACTGGACATTGGTACTTTGAACGTTTACATCGCACTCTAGATCTATTCTACAAGCACCACTATTCTCATACCAAGATGTCAACTTGAAATCCCGATTTCCTCCTTCCGGTCAAGGCGATGGGCGTGCACACTATTCGTTGTGAAAAAATCGTGGGTTTTCCCACCAAGATGAAGGAGCTTTTGGAGTACGATGACAACAGACCGGTGGTAATAGAGTGTTTGGTTACCAAGAACGAAGATATGTTTCCCATAGTGTGTTCCCTCATTGGCTCTGAGCGGCTGGGAGTTGTTGGTGTTTGCCTCGGGGTTCCTGCTGGAAATTGCATGAGCGATCCCTGCGTCCATCTTTGATGATCTAAGCAAGAAAACTTGGGTAAGTGGCCCCGGCCCCGACCACCGAATCATACTTCTACCTCGTTGTCGCAGATCTCGTTTTTAACAGCAATATTACCTGTGTGGGTAGTTGTCACCTCAATGTCCTATGCCCTTGTCGTAAACACGTTCAACCAGATCCTGCCATGTATGTTGACATCGAACACCTCGCAAGAAGTGGGGCCACAGAGCGATCCTTTATGAGTCATGAATAGGACCTCCGAGGGCGACTCAGTCCAGACCGATGGTCGTCTATCGTTCATTAAATGGATCACTTGAAGGGGTATTATCGTGAGTGACGACTGGACGCCTAATATTTCTTTATGTGTGCTCAGCACGAGTGTTTGGATTGACTGCGCTCAGTCAATGAGTTCATCTGCCGAACGTAAATCTAGTTCTGGGGGTGGGTAAATGAACAAGTCCGAAATTTTACCCTCGAACCACATCTCGATACCTGGAATGGGATTCGAACCTACGCCTTATTCACAATTCCGATCCGATCCGAAGCCTCGACGCCGCACTCTCTGAAAGAAACATTAACTTGCCTAGGTTCGTGCATCCCGGTGGACACACACATGACTGATGGTTTGCCACGCAGGTCTGGCCAATATGGCAACTCACAAACCCAAGCATGCATATCAAAGCCCTGCGGTTGATCATCACTTGGATCAGGTGTTGTTGCGCTGACCCAAAAGTTGGGAAATGAAGAGCAAATGAAGAGGGATGATTTACTCGCTGTTTACTTGTAGTAGTGGTTTCCGTTGGAGGCTACTCCAAAGTTTAACATGGATTAGGATTGCTCGAAGTGGTACAACTCTTTTAGGCAACATGGCTGCTGCGCCACAGGCTATGTACACGACGCGAGCAATCAACGAATAGCAAGCGATATTCACATCACGAATATTTGACCAGGGAGAACTCAATCTTTATTCAGGGGGAGTGCTTATATTCCAATCATATTGCCTGCTTTCACGGGTGAGATGGCCGAGCGGTCTAAGGCGCCAGACTAAGGATCAAAGTAGCTGCTACTTTCGGTGTTAAAACTGTAATCTGGTCCTCAGGGGCGTGGGTTCAAATCCCACTCTCATCAGAACCTTTTGCCCCCCTAAGAAATCTTCCAGGGCAAGAGGAAACCATTCCCGGACGTTTGGGAGGTGGGGGGAGGAGGAGAACATGCCTGGAAGATCCACGATAAATAACTGTAAACAAAACATTTCCTGGACGCGTCTACTACCGGCAGTCTCAGATTCTGACACCATTCTGGAGCTCAGCGCAACTACTTGGCAAGTTTGAACCATGGGAAGAAGTGTGGTTAGGTGTGGCATGTTCGTTGCGGCATTGTCTTGTTAAATGTGCGACATATCTTGAACGTTTGCCTTTAAAGCCCTAATCACTACTAATGGCGTGTCATTCTAGACCCTACGACAGTGCCATCTAGATACGATATGTAGCCATTCGTGTGCTGCTGGGGGTGGCAGGAGTCACACGACCCTTCGTTATGATATGAAACTCAACCCTGAATGTCGAACAACATGTAGCAGGGCCCGCTTTTGTTGGTACCACCAAACAATCAGAAACCAAATGGACGTCTCCCCACCAGGCCACCCAGTTCTTGTCGATGACATTATACACAAGATAGCCTGCGGATTACAAGATATCCCCACTGTCCTTGCTTTTGGCGCAGTCAGTCTCCTGTTCTATCTACACACCAACGCTGACCCGTAGCTGACGAGGTCCGTCTTCTAGGCATCAAAAAAATTTCAAGCTATTTCGCGATCGCGAGTGATCTGGGCCAGGCTAATTACTGCTCATGAATATCGCAAATTTGGTTTGCTATCGGCAACACAGGTCATCGAGGATCTAACCTCCGATGAACTCTACAACTTGGCCAAACGTACCGTTCTGGGTCCCCGATATTTCCAATCGCAAACCACGCCCTCCATTGCACGCCAGATAACCTTCCCGCATGGCTTTTTTCTAGACCACTACTACCGAAGGTCCAACGAAACATTCCTTCTGCCAGGAGGAGAATTCATTTTTTACGGTCGGTTAAACCTCAAATGCAGGAGTATCGCGAGGGATATGACGGAGTGACAGGGTTCAACCCTAGGCTTGGCTATCAACATCAAAGGCCTCGCTGTCAGTCCTACGAAGAACGAGAGGGTGTTCGTTGTTGGGATTTGGCTCAGTACACTTGACATGTTAACCCTTGCAATTGACAGGTAAGCCGCTCCGTTCTCTAGTTCAAGCTGGTAACTGATATCTGAACGAATACATAGCCAGATCGAAGTCTTACGCGTGGACATGTCAACCGGAATATCCACCAATCTGTGCCTCAAAGACCTCATTCCACGGTTCCGAACCACCAACGACCTTAAATTGCGGGTTGAATGCGATTTCTTTGTCGGTTGTGGTGATTTTTCACTTCTAGTCCTTCAAATATCGACAGGGATACTGTCCGTTTACGACCTTACAAATCAGGTCCGTCTTTTGACCTGTTCCCCAAGCAGCGCTAGCCAATCTGATTCCGCGCCAGTCTGATGCAGACATTGATGTTGTATCTGGGCATCTCATCCTGTTTCACCGCAGTCAGTCTGACTCGCACGCACTCTGCCTCAAGATATACGATCTACGTACCTTGGCAGCAAATGAGGCAGACGCCACTGGGCTTTCCCTCGATCGAATAGCTCCCATTGCGAGCGAGGTTATCTTGAGTGCAGCCCGTGTGGCCTTCTCTTTGTCATGTCACCTCTTTCCAATACATCGAACTATATCAAAACTTTGGGTTCTCGTCTCAAACACCGACTCTTTTCCACCACTTGCCCAGAATATCACCATCTACAACTACCGCATCTCCCACCCCATGGACTATCCGCTTTCGATCGTGTTAGCGTTGCAGCAAGCGGTGTATGCATCAGACTGGATCCTGCCATCGACCCTATTCTCGGCGGCCATTTCCTACGGCGGACCCGCCATAACCGCCCACGACGGCATCCGCCTTCTTTCACATACTGGCGCCTCGGAGACCGTGACCGTAGACTCTGCGGATCGCAAGGATCATGTCTCCATGAGCCCATACAGTGGTACAGTCTCGTACTGCAATCAGGACAACGTTATTACTACTTACTACGATTGAAGTGGCAACGATTCAGCAGATACATGGTTGAATTGAGCGGCTGAGACGAGATTTGACAACATCCAGTGAACATCCAGTGAACCTCAATTATTCCGTTGATGTCTTTAGCAGGGTTTGATCTCGGGCGTTCAGCCTAGGCCTAGTTCAACGTTCAACTTGGGGATGTGTAGATGTGGCATGCCTGAAGTAGGGGCCATCAGCAGATTCTGACATTTATTTGGCATGTCTCCATTGAACCAAGCGCGCTGTCAAAGGTATCCATGTTCGGCTAAAATAAGACCAGTTGTCAATAATTGCCTTGCACGGGATATGCGCAACCTCTTCACACAGTCCTCTTCCTCCTGTGCGTGTCTGTACTATCCACATAGGCTCCCATGAGCACGACGGAGCCGCTCAACACGCATTTTGTGCGGAATTGTTCATTGTGTGCGCGATCTCGTACTATCATACTTCGGACAAGCTGAACTCTTCCCAGTCAGTGCACTTACACTCGCGGTATGGGACACCTTGATCAACTATCAGCACGAACACGAGTATGTATGGAAGTGAGCTATCCTACCCTTTGTGGTCCTCAAAGGTCTCATCTGTTTCATAGAAGTCGCTGGACTGGAGTGAAAGGACTATATCTGTTTTCTCGATATTTTTCCATAGGAGCGCACATGTAAGTGACATTTTTTAAGTCCCATACCTCAATTAACGGCTGAGTGAACCTATTAACAGAGCCAATGCTGCCGCGATACTGGGCCCCCTTTCCGGCCATGTCAAACCGCACGAATGTGCTCTCTGGCATGTACTCCAGTTGCTCACCGGTCTTTGTCTTTTCACCGCCTTGGAAATGGTTTTATCTTTGCGATGTACGTTTCTCGCGTGGTTCACCGGATGACTGCACTGACATACTTCACTGACATACTTCGACAGTGTACGCTCTGTATCATCGGAATCGGAACGTTGGCATCCTTCTCATCTCGGCTTTGGTCTCTGGAGTTGTCGTTGGATTAATCTTCGGGATACGCACCGTGCAGCTACTACGCTTCAATGAGTCCTGTCTCGCGGCTGCAATGCCTTACGAAGCGCTATATTGTATGTGAGTCTCTAGAGTTGGGTTGAGGATGTCGTCACTGAGGGCATCGCAAAGCACTTTTACTCTCTCTAGACACCTTCTTCTCTGGACGATGGCCATCCACAAGAGGAATATCGGACGAGACCTCTTGAACCGCCCACCGATTGTTCGTCTTGTATTGCGTGACGGCGCTTGGATATTTGTTGCCGTCATTGGTAGGTACCCCATGCTGGATCCTTGATCCACCCGAACTGACCAACCCACTTAGCCATATTTGCAGCGATCGTCCCCTACTCGTTCTTGATACAAACTGCTGCATATATCGTCTATCCGTCAGTGATATCGCAACTCGGCCTCAAGGCTCATACTCATTTTCTTGGTCACAGATGGCCTACTTCCGCTGTATCAGTACTGGTGGGTGTGCTACTAACATCGCGATCCAAACAATGTAGTGACCAGTGGCTTCTCACAGACCTGCCATCTGATTCTCAACATGCTAAAATTCAAATCGCCAGTGACAGCACCGTCAGTACCCGAGCTTACCACTAATTTTGAAATCGAGGAGGATTCAAGATTCGACCAAAAGCAGTCGAACATCAGAAGCATGTGGTAATGAGACTCCATCGTACGAATTATGCCATCATCTCACCCTCTCATTTAGGCAAACTACGAGAGGTCCGATTAGCGTCGAGCGAATACTGACAGGACCTCCCAGCCCAGGCGGTATGACATTCTGGTGAGAAAAGCTGCCAGACACGCCGTCAAGGGGGAAAGCGGTACCTCAATTTCTCCAAGGCACGATACCCTTGCACCAATAGATACGTATTCGACAAGGTTGGCTAGTTCCTATGTATTCATTAACGATCTCATAATCGAAATTCGATGCCGGGTGGGTGGGACGTATCCCCACGAGCACCTTCGCCAGTGAGACAAGCCTCTTCTAACAAGGAGGGAAGGGACGTAGTGTCAGGTTCTCACCTATGTGGGACGCGGGCAGTTGTGAAGAAAGCGAGAACCTCATGGGAAACAAAAACGACATATGCGTACAGATGAAGCCCAATTGACCTAACTACATCCTACATAACTAAATATCTTACACATGATATATATGATGATACAACGGGGTAATTATCAAAGCTTGGCCTTCAACTTGGTGTTTTCCCTCGCCACGTCTCTTCTTGGCACATATGGCGCGAACTGCACGTCTGACGCTCTCCCTGCCAAGCTTCTCGCTGATTTACCACCCAATGTTTCCCATTTCATGCATGTTGGCCGTTCCATTATTTGACCCTGCGACCTTGAAGTGCGAGTCCTTGAGCGCGTAGAGGACGTCTTCGGTGGCAACATTCCCCGTTGCGCCAGGGGAATACGGGCATCCACCAAGGCCGCCTACCGAAGGTGGTTCTGATGCCTTGCTCCAGCGCAGTGAACACATTAGCGACAGCAGTGCCGTAAGTGCCATAATCAGTAACCATAGGTGACTATCAACGTCAAAAAAATCTTCTTACATGACCCTAAGACACAAGGTCAGTGTCTGACCTTCAGGGAAGCAGTCGAACACAATACAAAGAAGTTAAAGGAATTTCTCAACAGGTACACTTCAGGCTTTCTTGACTTCTTCAATCATCTTCCGAGTCGTCACCTTCATCTGGAAAACGACACAGCGTACGCGGCCCTCAGTAGGGTCATGTAGTCGGGTGGGCCCGTGGCCGCGTGCCCCACTGGTGGGGGCCCTCGTGGTACAGTGTGCCTACGGTAGGGTGGTAGTCGCGTAGGAGATCGTCTACGAGGCCCTACAGGATTCTACGCGATGGCTACCGGAACGGAGAAATGCAAATTGGATCACTGATCAACTGCCAGAATTGGCACTTGAGAATATTTTTCGTTACGAGAAAGGAGGGTGAAAATGAGTGAAAAAAACCTGAAAAAAACATGCAGTGTGAATATTATATTACAGCGTATTATATTACAGCCTATGGCCTCCCACTGAAGCCTGTCTACGATCTCAGGAACCCCCTATCCGAAACAAAACACAAGTGGTTCTGCAAGTGGATGATTGACATAGCATTCCAGAGGGCAAGGATACATAGTCAGCGAGCCTGAGTATCTGTAATTACATACATTAGGTGAAAACTCACCGATTCCACCGCTCCAGGCTGCCTGCTCTTGCCAATGTATATAGACGGGCCCCATGACTCAAAACTGGACGTCGTCGTCTCGCCAAACAGCTAGAGAGATAAAGGTAAAAGGTATCAATCAGCTCATGAGGTACCAGTGAACACACCTATTTTGTGCAGGGGAGGGGGAAGGTTCCCAAGAATGAAATTTGTCGGAGAATTTGTGGAGCGCCATCATCGCTCATGCCAATAAACTTAATGCCCTAACACAAGGCAATCTCGGTACATGAGAGAGCACAGAGGTGACACATAATACCACAACAAGGGGGGATAAGGTGACGGATGGATCTGGAGTGAATGGGGAGAGGAGTTGCCAGGAGAGAAGGGAAATGGTGAAATTCAACGATGTCGTTAACGCAACAACTCACTTGATGTACTCATATATTGCATTCAAAAGATGCTACAATATAGTTTTGAGTACGTTAGCGGTCCCAGGAAGATTTTTGCAGATCTGCCAACTCTGGAGTTTTGGCAAGAAATGCTCATAAAGGACGGCTGGTCGGAGACCATGACATTTTATCAAGCTAAATAACAATACTTGCATACAGGTTCGCACTACTGGTATCCAAAACAGTTTCTACAGCATTTCCAATGTATAATTATCCTTTCCAGTAACAATAAAGTCCTACAGCACTCTGATATATTGTTCCCTATGAATTCTTTCTACTTTGTGCTACTACCTTGCTGTATTAGTGCACATCTACCGTTGTTGCAAGTTTGGTGGGCTGACTCCAAGCCATCTGCTAGGAGCGCCACCTAGCGCCACTCATTTCCTCTTGGTTTCCACACGTCTTCATGGTCCGAAAAATGGTGCTGTGAGTATATACACAGTCTGTTCCTGTGCATGTTATATTGCAGTCTGCTATCATGTCTGTAAGCCGTCACGGCAATATTAGTGTTATTTCCGTCTTTTTGCTACCGCCTGTTATCGCAAGCGCTATTCCACGTTCAATTGTGCAAGTTACAACAAGTGTATGTGGGCCAGCCCTGAAACGCTCTGTTTAAGTGACACACGGCATAACCCGCCCACTTGATTTGATATATTATGACCAAATCCAAATTCTTGCAATCGCAGAAATAGAACTTCTCGGGAGTAGAAATGAGGGGATACGAGACCGAATTAGGTTTTCGCGAAGCCCTAATAATGGCACCTCATCGTTCAAGGCGTATCGGGTGTGGAGAGCCGGTAATGCAGTATCGGTAAAGTTGTGCGCGTAGGTGTTGAAAATAATGCATTAGTGTGCTCCTGATAATACATTGGCATCGCCAAACCCAGAATGTCCCATCAATTACAGACAAAAATGCATTTCATTACATGACTAATTACATTGAATAATGCATCATTATTCCGGTATGGGCTGAACGAAGGAATTTCTCCATGGGCGTGTTGTATTGAACGTATACTTGGGTTGAAAGAGGTGTATTGAGGACCGAAGAAGATGCTTCGTGAGATGTATTGGAGAGCCTCGGAGGACCAGTCAGATCAAATTTGTTGTAGATGAATTCCGAGTGTACCATGTCTTTGTCTAATTTATCAATCCAAGAGTCAAGAGGCCCTACGATGGGGAAACTTTCAGTAGTGAGGCGAGGTTCGCGCATTCACTGTGTCACAGATGGACCCAGGTAGAGACATCCTTTGCATTTCTCTCTGAATTTCTGAACGTATTGTAAGTTGGAAATAAGAGTATTAAGATAAATGAGAATATATGGTGGCCACTGGGGTGTACGACCTCAATTGTGACGCCACACAGGGTAAATGCCAGACCCCAAAGATTGCCGAGGGGTTTTCTGAGAAAACCGAGAGTTCTTACGTGATTAGTTCGACGATGTAGGCTCATTATCTTAGACTGCACCTGTTCCAATCAACCGATCTCCTGTCTCCCCGTATAGTGACCTAAAGAAGGCATACCGGCCCAGGAGAGGAGAGGAGTCCGAAAAAAATTCCAACATAAGAGATAAGATTAGATGTCGATCAATCTGTCGTGGGGAATTCTCGCGCACGTCCCTTTTGTTGACGACAAACACCTCAAGCTCATCGCCCGCCACGATGGTGGGCTCAACTATATCTCTCGACTCTCTCAGCTCTCCCTCACCCTCACTGTCGCCTCCACCAGAGTCAAATAAGCCCGCTGAGCCCACCAGCGCTGGCCTAGACAGCGACTCAGAGCTTTCAGAGCTCACCGAAGAAGAGCAGGAGACGGATAAAAGAGATAATGCTCCTCGAAAAGGAGCTCGGAACGGCGCTGCTCGCCGTGGAAGACGACCCTCGCGTCGTGGGGGTCGTAGAAAGACCAGCAGTCTTGTACCGGCTCCAATGTGGGGTTGGGCAGAAACAAGGTCGTCCCCCAACGTTGAGGAGGAGGAGGAAGAGGAAATGGCTGGCCCACCACGAGCCATGGAGGAGGAAGAGGACGAGGAGGGAGGTGGCGATGAGGACGAGGATGAGGAGCATCCTTCCCAGCAAGTTGACGTTGCACCGGAGGAGGAGGACGATCCGCCTGCCGCCGAGGAGGACGAGGACGAGTCTGTCTCTGGCGACGATGGCCCTGCATACCGTCCCAGAAGATCTACACGTAAGCCCAGTCTCTCGCGCGACGCTAGTGCGAATGGCATTGTCAAGAATGGGGACGCCGGCGAGCTCGATGCCGATGACGACGTCGACGAAGGCTCCGATGTCGATGCTCCTCCTGTCCATGCAGAAGAGCCCGAGAGTGAAGACGACAATGGTAACGAGACCGAAACGGAAGACGAGGGAGACGACGATAAAGACGCTCCCGCCGCCCACACCGTCGAGCGGGCAACTGCTACAGCTACGCCCCTGGAAATGGATGTCGACATCGATATTACGGCACCTCCACCTCAGGATATTGGCCCACTTGCAGCTGCGGCTGCTGCCTCATCCATAATGGCAGGCTCAGGTATAATTGAACCACCTTCGCCGTCCTCCTCTCAACGTTCGACCCCCGCTTCATCTCGGTCTCCTTCACCAGCACCAGGAACTGATGTCGAAGGCACAGTGGGCCACAACGCAGCCGATGACAAGGACGACGACGACGACGACACAGTCCCTGCTGCTGCTGCCGCCGATATTGATGCTGACCAGGATGGTGCCGAGGAGCTGGACCCAGAGGCCGACGACGGCGACATCGACGATACCAACCCCGATGATGATGCTGATGTTGAGGTTGAGAGTGACTTGCAGCCTGCACATCGAGCCGAGGCGCTTGACGTTTTGGCAACAATCGAGCTCAAGTTTGCGCTTCTCAGAGAACGAGTATACGTCGAAAAAATGGAAGGCCTTGCGTGGGAGGAGGCACTAATCAACGAAGGTATGTATAATCTCTTACAGCTCACAATATCTTCTTACTTAGCCTTGCAGGTACCCACCCGGAGCTTCTACATCTTCAACACGAGTTATCGAGCAGGAGAGATAAACGTATCGAGCTAGCGACGCGAAAACGGTCACTGGAGGTGGAGAATGTTAATAAACGTCGACGAACGGACGAGGATGCGACCTGGAGCTGGTGGAAGGTTTGAACATCGTTTAGTTTGCAATCGCCTAATCCGACTAACATATTCATAGGTCGCGCGTGATGACCTACAAACAGACATGATTGCTGAGACTAATCGGAAAAGGAGGCGTATGGAGCGCGAACGTAGAGCAAATGATCGCCCACAACCTGGTGCGACAGAAACTATTTATTATGCCTCTTCACTCGTTCTTACATATTTTCTAGCACATCCCTTGCCCAGCGCGAATCAGGAGTTCCCTCCAGCACAACCTCTCCGAAAAATTATCAAATCTATTCCATTTGGCAATCTTCGTAACAAACCAAGCAAGAAGCAGCGTCAGCCCATGCTCGTCTACCCCGAGTTATCGTCTCTATCCGAATACGACATCGCCGTCGATTTTGATTTCATACTTCAAGCACAACGGGAGCGCACACGAGCGAGTATGTCGTTGGGAGGATACGATATGCAGCATGCCCACCGTTCTAGCAACCTTGGTGCATATTCCAACGGCGTTGGCCACGGCGGCTATCCCGCTGTCTCTCACCCTCATCCATCGGTGTACGAAGGGTACGGCGATAATGGTGCCAGGGCATATACTAACGGTGCACTTGACCACCGCATGCAAAATCCGCCTTCGTTCCAACAACAGGCTCTTCCTCCGCAAAGTCATCATTTACACCACCTTCCGCCTCCGCCTCAGCCTATGATGGCACACTCGCACCCCCATACACCTTTTGCAGCCCCACCTGGCTCGCGGAGTATCCACAACCAGCAACCCCAGCAGCATCCGCCACCCCAACCTCACCACGGACACCATCAGCCGCATAACACGCCGTCTTCATTCGGCAATCCAGATCAAGACATGCCCATGCACATCCCTCACCATAATCACAATCAAGCCCCACCTCATGCCCATGGCGCACAGTACTTTCCACCACGTCGCTCAGTGTCTCCTGGAGCAATGGGGATCTTGCCCAACGGCGGATCATCAAGTAAAATTGGGGGTGGTGTAAATGGGTCGTCGTCGTGGATGGGCTCAGGCATGGGCATGGAGCGCGTCTACCCTGGCCCTGGCGTGGGCAAAGGTAGTGAATGGGGTCGAGAGCGGGAGAGAGATGGTCGACTCGCCCCGGAGGATGATGAGCGGGAAAGGATGGCGAGGGAGCGGGACAAACGGGACAGGGAACGGGAACGGGAACAGCGTGACAGGGAGCGGGAGCGTGAGATACATCGAGATCGTGAGCGGGAACGGGAGAGAGAGCGGGACGAGATGGAGCGTGAGCGCCAACACCATATGCAACAGCAGCAGCAAATGCACAGACACCAACCAGGGCCCCAACATGTACACCTACATGCTGGCCCTCCTGGCCCTCCTGCCCCGTCTTCACATCACCATATCAATGCCCCACACCACCATCATCGCCCGCACCACCACCATGTCGTCCATCACCACCATCAGCCACCCTCCACCGCACCTTTAGGTCACTCATCGTCATCTCTACCACCCCAGGGACTCCGCAGCCCTCGTAGCTTGCAACGTGACCGCGAACGTGAACGTGGTGACCGCGAAAGAGATTACGAGAGCCGATCGCATCTCGGCCATAACCAGCACCCTACTGAAGTGATTAATCTCACCTCGTCAAAGCCTAATCCGTCGCAGTACCATGATCAGCATGCCCCACCGGACTTTCGAGATGCTCGAAACAAACACGGTCAAGGGAGTGGGCGTGCGCCCTCGTCCTCTGGGCCTGGACCGTCAATTATGGTCGATGATAGGGATCGGCCACTCGCCATGCCATTCGCGCTTCCGCCATCCCATGGCATTTCTACATCTAATCACGGTCCACCTGCTGGGCCCAGTTCCATGAACGGAAGGCCATCCTCCCGCAGTTCATGGAATACCTCTGAAGACACTAGCTTCCGTGGGGCGCCCTCAGTCTCTACGTCCTCCGGCCCTCCGCCAGCGCCGCCTCCAGGAAGCTACCACAGCCTCCCCCTTGAAGGTGGAGCCCCCCATACCCGATCCCCAAGTCAAGGGCATCGCTACGCGAATAACGGTGGTTCTTTGGGCCGCGGACCACCGCCGCCCGCGCCGTCTTCCCAACATCCTCCCCGCCAAAACTCACTCGGCCTGCATTCGCCCCCGCGTCCGGCTCTTCCTCGCCCCCCTGTCCCTCCTGCCCCTGCGAGTCCCACCCCTTCCACATCCGCTCCCGTGCCGTACTCAGCCTCTAGTTCCATTCCTCATCGCTCCCCATCACGTTTTGCAGCGCCTCATTCTCCGCCTATCAACCTCAAGTTGCGCCCTCCCTCTCCGCTCTCTACCAAGCTGCCGGTACCGTATGCGGTTCTTTCGGGCCCGGGTCGCACGTCAACTCCGACACTTGAGACGAAGAATGGAAACGGGTCTGTGCCTGGATATACTGGCGGCAGCAGCAGGGCTCAAGAGCCGCTGATACCTTTTCAAGGACCAGGTCGCGGGTTCATGGGTTCCAATGGAGTGAATGACAGGGAACGAGAACGGGAGAGGGAGAGGGACCGGGAGAGGCCTCCGCCGCCTCATTTTGGTCCACCGCCACCCCCTGCACCGTCGAAAATGAGTGTGCCACAAATGGTGGATGGCCATTGATACTTGGATATCTGTGGATTCACATATAACTCACAAGTATGAATATCGTTCTTGTTTCTACCCCTTCCCTTTATTTTTCGGATTCTACGGTAACCCCACCATTCCCGCCATTTCTACCTTCAAGTCTGATTCTAAAGTTATTCAATCCTATCGTCTGTTAGTCCTCCTATCACATATCCCATCGTTTATTCCCATTGTTTTCCTAATACGACGTGACTCTCCGAAACAATATATACAAATTGGTTTCATTTGGCCTGCATGGCTTCTGTCAATGGCGACGTAAGCTACAAGGTCGGTCGAGAGCAGCAGACTGCTCACGTTGTCAATGAATGTGGAATAGGTTATTGTTCCCATTGAAGCTTGGTTCGTCCGAGTCGGCGAGTCGGCAACTACTAAAGATGTTCCACTGGTGAGGGGGTCCAGAAGCGCGCCGTATATGTACTACACTTGACATGACGAAGAACTTATTGTCAGTACAAAGTACTAGCGCTAGTGCTAGCATGTCGACGTCACAGGGAGTGCTGTCTTAGTGCCCAATTAAAGCCTGACGCACTTAATTAACGAAGAAAATGGATCAGCGGGGAGCCATCCGGTGACAGTAGAAGTGCGAAAGGCGCGGCGCGGTCATTGTGGGTAAGTAGATGTCACCGTGCACTTGGAGGCGTCAGAAGACCTCAGAAGATCTAGACTCATGTCGTGTAACATGCCAGACCAACGGCACTTAGGGTGGTCCTTCAAAAATCGATGATCAATCTCTCTCTCCTCCTGACCTTCCCTCCTGACCATTCTGCGTTGAAAGCTGGGGACAGTCCCAAAAGGTCACTATATTTTCTCAAGGTTCTCTGATCCCGATGAAATTTTCAAATTGCCGATGGGCGGGCCTTTCTCCACAAATTCAGAATATATAGGGACACTGAAAGCGTCGCGATGGCGATGTTCGAGAAGGATGAGAAAAAGACCATGGCGCAACGCCCGCCGTTAGAATGTGCCCCGAGTGTTTAAACATATCTGGGGCCGTTGCTGGCGGCATCAGACATGTGGTCAGGAACGGGCTGTCGGTTCGGGATCAGCTATCTCCAACTTCTATCTGATAATGACGAAATTGAAGTGCCAAGCGATGGGCTTCTGAGATATACAATCCAGGCTTGTTTTCAGTATACTCGACAAGGGTAGAGAGGCGTAGGGATATCGTTGTTTACAACAAAGAGGCTGGAATTTTCGGGGCGCGGAAGCTCTTCTCGAGCACGTTCCAGGCTGCCGTGATCGCGTCAGGTCGTGTGCCGCCGTTCTCCAAAATTCTGTTTTTTTTTTTTTCAAGATAGCTCGCAGCTGATGACAGTTGCGGAAATATGGTCGACTAAGCCGATATGACTTTTGATTAATATGCTGTCAGGTGTACGTACATAAGCCTGGAGAGGTCTTTTCTTAGTTGGCCGACCTTTCGACCTATTGGTCTTTTGAAACGGCCACAGAAATTACGGAAGAGAGGGTAGGTAAGTTGAGGATGTGTTAAGGATATATTTTTGCCAAGGGAGGAAGTTCACAAATAATTCACAAACGTGGTAATCGATCTGAATCGATGCGGCATCTTTGTGTCGATCTCTAAACTTCTGTGTCATTTTAATTGATCTGCGACGTGCGTACGAGGAAAGTTACCGGATCGACTCGGCCGATGCAAGATGTGATGTGATGAGATGGACATGGCATGTAAGCCAGAAGGTTGGCTAAGGTTGGGTGTAGCTGGATTCTTGCAATGCTCGGCTGAGAAGCAAAGAACTCTCGCGTGGCCGGCTTTCCAAGCCGCTGGGTTTGTTTGCACAGCGAAATTTTACCCCGATGTCATCGCGCCACTAAGGAATTCGAAAAAACGTGGTCGGTTGTCGGGGAAGCACACATCTGGTACACCCGCGCTGCATATCTTTGTGCATATTGAACAGATATAGACAAAAATGTGTATGTACTTATTTCACGGCTGCCGTATCAAGATCAGGGTCAGGCCCCGATTGTTGTTAATTTGATCATCGAATTCGTCTCTATTTGCTGACGAGAAAGGAAGCCCTCACGAGCCTTCACATTGGTCGGGATCACCAGCGTTTTTTGGTTCGTGCTGTGCCCCGCTAAATTCAAATTTAATTTTCGTATGCCAGGCAAATGTAAGTTCTGGATCCATCGCGGGCCCCTTACTCTCGTCCCGCCACTACAATGCGGCACTTTACGCTCGCTGACTCTACCTACTCACCAGAACACTCTCCACCAGTGAAGACAGAAGCCTTTGCCTCTCCCCACCTTCTCCCTTCTACCATCTCATCGCTCCAGCAATACCAATTCAAATTCCACGCGCCTGCGTCTTCCTCATCTCACGGGTCGCTTCCTTCCTCTCGTCAACATTCTGAGCCACCTGCGCTCCCACAGAGCCACATCTTTCGTTTCGGTTCCGATCCTAGTTATAATCTCATGTCCAATTCTTCTTGGTCACCGTCTCCCAACTCTTCCCATCTTCCCTCGGCCTCGTCTCGTATGGCCAATGACAACAGCAAATTCGAACTAACATCTGACTCGAATGCGATATCTTACCCGGATGACTACGACGATGAGAATTCGGAACTCGTCGAGATATCAGAAGGCTCGCACCCAACCCTTGGAGGGGATCCCGCCGCCAGCTCGTCTACAAATGGCGCGGGGAAGCACATCAGGCGACGGAGCAGCAAAGGTGCGTGCGTTCGTTGGGGGGTTCTTTACCAGGCCTCTTGGCCCGGTAAACTCCCTTGTCGGAAATGACATTCATAGCTCACTTCGGCAAAATTCTCCGCAGCATGTGATCAATGTCGCAAGTCCAAGTGCAAATGTGAAAGGCCGTCGCCTGGAGAACCCTGCAAGAGTTGCGTCATGTTAGGAACGCGTGAGTTCCTCCTTTTTCTTTTTCTACTCAGCGTGCAAGCGGCGATGTGCTGCACTCCGATCCAACACCATCGCCACTGCTACCTATATCCCCATATAGCTGCAGTGGTTGATTAGTGCCTACTCGTGCTGCGAAGCATGAAAGGGCCTAGTTCTGTATCGCGGTGGACCTTCCGATGAAAGAGACCTAACCTTTCTTCTGTTCTTAGCTTGTACTTTTCTAGGGCCATCAAGAAAACGAGGCCCCCCGAAAGGTTACATCGATGCCATCGAGGCGCGGCTCCACCAGACTGAGGCGCTGTTGGGTATCATGATGTCTGCTAGCGACCCTCGCGCACAATCCCTGCTGCATGATATTGGCAAGGTGTGTCCCTCGTTTCCTTTCGCGCAACGGGTTCCGAGGCCGTTCCGGGGACCGGACCGGCCCTATCGGATTGAAAATCCTCCTTGGAGCAAGCCACGACCACTGACTACGTCGAAATTTATTAGGATCCGCTGGCGAAGGAGATAATTAATCGTGTGGACAACTCCCCCTATGGTGTCAAAGGCCGAAAACGCGAGGACGATACCAAGCCTCGTGTCGGGCATCAGGCGTCTAGCTCCGACTCATCTCAGGCAACATCGAAGATAGAGACAGGAAATTTTGACCTTACTTCTACCCAGTGAGTGATTAAAATTTCAGTGTGTCGTGGAGGGAAGTTCTGAAATTTTATACCCCCCAGTCCGACAAGCGAATGGCAAGATCGAGTGACTGCCATGCTCGCGGCGCTTGGAGATGGGATGCAAACCGCTCCCAATGGCCTTCACCGCTTGCGAGATAAGTCGAGCGCCTCGGCACCGGCTATGTCCTACCCCGACAACCGTCTTTCACAACCACAACATGATGAGAATAGGCATTCCCCTGGCCGTAGGACGCGAAGACGCATCGGCACGGAGGACATCCCATTCAACTCCAACGAATACCCACCGTCGAACGGTTCCAGTCATACATCGCGCAGCCACAGCTCTAGGCACCCGCACGATGATTCTAGCCCGTGCTCGAGCTCACGACGCAGATGGAGTGTTAGTTCGGCGGACAGTTTGAATTCCGGGAGTGAAGACGGGCTCAATGGCGCAGCAGGGCAATTGAGTCTTAATGAGGACGAGCAGGTGCGGTATCACGGGAAGGCGAGCGGGTTACATCTTCTTGGAAACAAGGAGCGCGTTGATGGACGGAACGAGGGCGGGATATGGTGCGCCGCAGATGTCATGTTTTCATTTTCCGCGAAGCTGATAAGGATCTCCTGACACAGGCGCTTCCCGAAGGCCCGTGTATGGCCTCCTCTTCAGTCATCCTCCTCCCACACCGCAACAGACGACGACGAATATGCGAACCAGCTACCAGACCATTTTGTGCAGGAACATCTGCTCGATCTTTACTTCAAACACGTCCACACCAATCTTCCTTGCATTCATAAGCGCACTTTTCTCAGCGCTTTCAGAGCAGAGTACGTCCTTTCACATTCCGATCCTCTGTTCGATACCTGATTAGCGCCTCCCAGCCAAGTAGAGTCACCAGAATCACTGCCTCCTGCTTCGCCCTTAAATCGCCCGCAGCGGGTACCGACTCTCCTTCTCTTTGCAATGTTCGCTATTGCCTCCCGCTATGCCGAGGACACACCGAAGCCTCCTAATTCATCAACAATGTGGGAAGCGGGCGACGAATACCTCAACCAAGCCAAGGCCATCCTCGACGCCTCGTACGCCGCTTCACGCCCGTCCACGTGCCAGGCGCTACTCCTTATGGGGTACCGCGAAGTTGGGATAGGGGCGATGGCGCAGGCATGGACATATATAGGGATGGCGATCCGCATGGCGCAGGACTTGGGGATGCATCGCAGTGCGGATGGGTGGGCCCGTGCGGAGCTGGGTGGGAAGTTATTTGGAGATTGGGAGTTGCAAGAAAGAAAGCGCATCTGGTATACCTGCGTAATCATGGATGTCTACGTTTCGACGTACATCGGTGAGTACCTTCCGACTTTCATGTTTATCTGTCCTCACGGATTCTTCATAGGCCGCCCGCTCATGATCTTTGAGCGAGATTTCGATACTCCGATGCCAAACGACGATGATGTGAGACTGATTGCTTATCGATGCGTCACAGTCATTTCAACTGACCATCATGACCATCCAGCCAGAAGAACTTGAAGATTGGACGCCCTCCACGATTCCAGAGAACACCGAGATGCCTGCTCCTGTTCCTTCTCGAACGATATCTTGCTTCAACGCGTCCGCCAATCTAGGCAAGTCCAGCGACAGCGAACCACATTCCACGCATTTTGACCTGCCCTCGTCTAGCTGGTATCCTGGGCATGATCGTTCAAGCGATCTATGCTGTCCGACCGGCATTAAGTCGACATTCCGAGGCTCAATTCCTAGAAGGCCTTCTGGACAAGTGGTACATCGGTCTCCCGGAAAATTTACGGTACGATATTGGATCCCCGAAACGGCCGACTCCACCGCCCCATGTCCTCACGCTCCACATGCAATATTGGTGTACGGTCCTACTGCTCCACCGCCCTTTGTAAGTTCTTTATATGTCGTCTGTGGCTTTTCACCGATAGATCACGGTCTAGCATTCGTAATGCCCTATATCAGAGGAGCAAACAGTAAGCCCGTCCTGTCACAAAATACGTTCTATATCTTACGACGACACGCCACACAGCTCACAAGAGATTGACGACGAAACACGCGGGCTCACGGAGAAGAGCTACGAGCTTTGTGCCGGAGCCGCGAACCATATCACGACAATAGGTGCGCCACTTCCTTCGTCATCTCCCGTCTGTTTTGCTGACTCTCTAATGGAGCCACGGTCTATTCGGAGGTGTATAGCTTGGATCGCTGCGCGAATTTTTTGTGTTACTACGTTTTCACCGCCAGCATCATGCATGTCACCATTCGTAAGTTCTCAACTTCCTACTGTCATTATCATGCGATTGATGTACTTGTTACTGTTAGTAACGGCACACTCCGCGGACCCTCAGGCTCGTATGGGGCTTAGTAGGTGTATGGACATTCTTCACCTCATGGAAGTCCTCTGGCCCAGTGCAGCCCGAGCGCTGGATCTCCTTCGCGGCTCTAAGGACAATGGGCGGGACGCTGGTATCATAATGTCAACCCTTCCCACTGAGCGTCGCAAGCGTCCTGCTGAGCAGGCGCTTAACGACAAAGATCCCTTCAACAGGACAGTTCCTTCGATTCATAGCCTGCATCACGATCATCTCGAACTGCGTGCACCCTATACCTCACAATACGCAGCCTATACGCCAAGCGGTCATGAGATTCGCGCACATGATTCTCAATCGCCTGTGCCATCCGCCTACAGCTCCTCGACCTATGATCACTGGCCGTCAGAGAGTTCCAACTCACACTCCTATGGATTTTCTAGTACTCTTTCTACCTCCGTCCTTCCACAGCTGTACAGCACCGGTCTTGTGGAAGACCGAGTGCCACCTAGTAGCAACCATCGCACATTCGGCCACCACCCGGCAAGTGACCAGCCACGGACAACTCATACCACGACCCGTTACCCGCAATACTGGAACGACTTTTCAACATTTCCGCAGTTGGGGACGGCATACGGCGGGCACCACGAGCCGTCCCCTGTCCCGCAGCAGCCGCTGCACTCTAATTCTTCCCATTTGTATCTATCCGAACACTCATACCTTATATAGTAAGTACATTCGTATTCCGTCACCTTGTAGTATTTTAACGCCCACCATGTTACAGATCAGCCTTCAAGATAATTGTTGCTACTTTTGCTTCCTTAAGCTGTTTTCGACCGGTTGCATCTTTGTACTGTTGATTCGGGATATATACATATATACGCATTCGCCCGACTGGGAACCGACCCCAGGATTATCTCCCTCACCGATGTATCAAATATCACCAACATCTACTATCTTTTCCATGTAGTAAAAAGGACACATTCACATACCGACTAGGTATCTCCTAGTACAAAAAGAATCCCACAAACTCTAATCCCTCGTCATATAATCCATTACCTACGAATTGTGGCACCAAATCTGTCTATCTGTCCTGATACATATCTTATTATGTACCTCAATAGTTCAATCAAAACCAGCATCGTCGTCGTCACTGTTCTCACATACGCTTCAAGTCTAGTACCCGCTGTATCGTTAATAGACCGGCCACGCGAGAATTTGAAGAGTTAGCGCTCACGGAGCTGGAAATGCCAAAATGATGCGCCGCAATTTGACAGTCACCTACAAAGAGTTTGGCAGCTCCCTGGAACTGAATTGACCTTTACCCCACTACCCACGTAATTCACCGGTCCTTTGTACTCTTTTTGTTCTCGTATTGTGGCTTCTCAAACTCAAATTCTAGCTCAAATACAAGTATACCGTCCTATCTGAATGCATATGGAGAACATATTCTCTCTCAGAAGTGCTTTGTAAATCTGTCTTGTTCTCTCTCTCGGAGGCCATGTAAATGACGGTCCAATTCTGATCAATTCTGATCGGCGATTTTAGGTAAAAGTACCACAAAATTCAGGTGGACCCGAACTAAAGTACAATTTGTATGACGCAACCAATAGTTGAGATACCGTTTGGGGATCATCCCCACATTACTGTACTAATACAGTCAAAGCTGTCTTAACCCATAGCTGTCTAAACCCATAATCAGCCATAACCCATAGGTTTTTGGCCCCACCGACTGGCCATTTCCCCCTATAACGCCTCTGTCATAACCCATAATTTGCTAAAACCCATAGCTTTGGGCTTCCACCGAGACCCATGGGTTATGACAGCTTCGACTGTACGACCATCTCATATGTCACCGGTCACAAGGACCATCGATGAGATGAGATATATCGCTTGTCATGCGTCATTGCACGTCACATCGCTCGTTGAGATGGTCGTATTAGTACAGTACTTTCTTCTACTATTTTCAGCTATTAAGTAGAAGAGATATCTGGACATATTGAGGGAAACATCAGATAGACGAAATTGGTCAGGAACAGAACAGCCAAAATAATCTAGGAGCCGGGCAACGCTTCGTAAATTCAGAACACAGTATGCATATGAATATAGGCCAGTACCATAGTGCCCCCTGCCAGGGAACCAGGCTTCTGTTAACAGACCTCGCTGGTTTGGCGAGATTTGAGCCTGAAACAAAATCGGTGCGCCAACCTGCATAACGTAGAAAGAAGCACGGTGCAGCATCTCACATCCGCTGACTTTGACAGTGACGCGAGAAGCTGCTTCACCGCAAAGTTCGCCGCAGAGATGTCGGTCAAGCGAATTTGAGCCGATAACCGATGTCCCTTCATGTCCATCTCGGATTCGTTTCACATGCAGCTTGTTTTCTAGCAGTGCCATTCATTAGTACTATTATAGATCGATGAACCCAGCGAATGCCAGGCGGAGCCACCTCCTCGGCAACTGTCTCCATATTGAAGTGATGGTCTCTTAATCGCCTGAGTGCACACATGTAGACGACTTCTGGTGCGTATGTGAGGCACGCCGGCCACTGACTGCGGTGCCGGACCTACATTGGTTCAAAACCCCTACTGGTACTAGGCCACAGATTAAGATTCTGCGAAAGAAACAAATGTAGTTAGAGAGACCGAGAAGTAGGCGAATACATATAACTCTACGAGGTCTCGACGCCGCCCACAACATGAACTCCGACTATCACGATTACGACCGTGGCAGGTTATATGACCGAACAACTGTGGCCTTCGTCACGATGAATCAACTTGACGGGGTGATGAGGGGCAGACGATCGCTTCCACATAGTAAGGTCCAGGTGTCCGTGTTCCCAGTCTCCTAAGCTGAGTTCACCAGCGACTCATCTCGTGGCATGCAATGTTGTCGATAGCATCGTCATATCCAAGGACCAATGTAAAAGCATGCTTGAATCCAGTTTAAGATAGTAGTTGACTGAGTCGATCGATGCCAGCGACGCAGGAAAGGTCACTTCGGATTGACCTCGCACGCTTGGACACCATTGAGACACTCCTAGACAAATACACCGGTTGCACCTTTTCTTCCTGTAGCAGCGCGCGTTGTTGCATTCATACCCGTGGCTAAATCGACCAGTCAGATGGTTTTGGCTACATGTTATTGTTTTGTTCCTTCCTACATTCATTGAATGACAGCATGACACCCTGAATAGGAGGCAGAAATGCTCAGATGCTTACATGGCTGCTTCCAGAAATTAGAGACGTTCAGCACATCAATCGGTAGTAATTCATAGCAGGGTAGCATTCACAGCAATCATCCATGTGGCTCCACCTTCTGAGCACTTACAACGCACACACGGTTCGATGTCGAGTCACTGTGTATTGCAGAGAACGCCGCATGAACAAGAAGAGTGCTGTCAATAATAGAGCTTGGCATTCTTTCTTAAGTAGGCTTCGGTGGAGGACGGCCATGACCGAAAACTTACTGAAAAATGTAGGCCCACGTGCTCGTGCTGCAGTCTCCTTCTCACTATGGGACGCAATCGACAAACGTTGGTGGTTCAATAATCGTTGAGAAGAAGAATAAGAACGGTTGATCAAGCAGGGTTGAACTGAGAAATCCCAAGTTCACAAACGTGACGTGACTTTTGAGCTATTTTTAAAGCGAGCAGCGACACTGCAGCGACTTCGAATTCTTGCCACCGTGGACCACTTGTTGACCACATCACCCGAATCTCTTCTCAAGCAATGCTAACCATCACACAGAGGTATGACCCCTGTTCTCAACCAACACTTACTCGCAGGGGATGTTCGACTATGACTAGTGTAGTGAGTACTTTGAAGCGCATCGCCGTATGGCATAATATTTGATATACATTAGGCATTCTACGAACGTTCAGTTACTTGCAGTTGATCATACGACCTCTTGTTCCGCACGAGGGCTGACTCGGAAGACATACTACTGTTCTGCACCACATGTAGGTTCGAAATCTATTCTTGTCTTGACGACATTCTCATTGGCAGACAAGCATTATAAATTGAAGTATGTTTCCCTGTCTTCTATCAAGATTCTCCCTGTTTCTTTGTGATGTTGACCACCATATCATCTGCTTGGCTATTGGTGCTCATTCACGTCGCCCAGGCATCCCCCCTTGGACATATCGAATCGAGAGCTGCGACCTCTCCTCTTTCCGTTGTCCTGAACGGCGTGACGTATGTTAACAAGGTATGTGGCCTTCGACCTCGTTTTTATGTCTACTCAATGTCATATTCCACAAGGGCTTGGTGGGTTTCGGATTGATACCCTCCAATGCGCGCGATTCCACTGGGGATACTTTAGGTGGAATTGGTAGTGGAATAGACATAAAGCATGGAACATGGGCTCAGACTGCATCTGGAACATACACCGGCACTTTTGTCGTGACTCCAGATCGCGGTTATAACGTGTACGTCCCTTTCATGGCTGATGATACCCATTGATCGGATAAAGTAACTTCTATACTCACGCAGTGTCGGCACCATCGACTATCAATCTCGACAACATGAGATCGATTTCGTCTTTACGCCTTACTATGGCACTTCCAAGCTCAGCTTTGCAGATGCGCAGAAGACACTTGCCGTGACGTACAAGAATACTGTCCTCAGATTCGAGAGGAGCGGTGTGAAGACGAGTGGCTTGGATCCATCTGCCGTTAGAGCTGCCCAGAGTGGGTATCCTGCTACCTACACCGCTGATCCCCAACTTCCCATCGCCTCCACATCCGAGCCTCACCTTTCACTCGATGTTGAGGGACTCGTGTCGAACGCCGACGGCAGGTAAATACCCCTGTATCTCCTCTCACAAAATATCCTCATAATCTGGCTTTTTAGCTTCTGGATTAGCGACGAGTATGGTCCTTACATCTATAAATACTCGAGCGACGGGCAGTTGATCGAAACGATTCAACCTCCTCAAGCTATCCTTCCTTTGGACTCAGACGGCGATCTGTTTTTCACCGGTGACACTGACCCGGGGACTGGCCGAGCTGGCAACAAAGGTACTTCACACGCATGCTTCCCCCTTCTC
Source organism: Tephrocybe rancida (assembly GCA_018858115.1). NCBI lineage: Eukaryota > Fungi > Basidiomycota > Agaricomycetes > Agaricales > Lyophyllaceae > Tephrocybe > Tephrocybe rancida. Next base: position 91,960 of record JABCKT010006483.1, read on the forward strand.
CATTGACTGAGATGCTCGTCAGGTATGGAAGGCCTTACCATCGACCGCAAGAATCAAATCCTCTATGCCATGCTCCAGTCGGCCACCATGCAGGACGGTGGAACCGACAAGAGCACCTCCCGTTATACCCGCCTCCTCGCGTACAATGTCTCCAACCCTCTTGTGCGGCCACCTCTCGTCGGAGAGTGGGTTGTCCCTCTCCCTCTCAGTGACAAGGGAAACACGGAAGCGTGTAGTGAGATCGAGTTTGTCAGCCCCGGTGTCTTCCTTGCCCTCTCCAGAGACGGCGATGGCCACGGAGGCGATGACGATAACACCAAGTACAAGTAAGTCTTATTGCTTTCAATGCCTGCATCGTCTTCTAATAAGCATATTCCAGGCGTGCGGACCTCTTCACAATTACAGGTGCTACTGATATTCACGGTACTTCGTTTGACGATCCTGCCAACCCCATCGCTTCTGGTGGCAAGATCAACACGAAAATCGTACCTGCAAAATATCTGACTTTCGTGGATTTCGTCGAGACTAATGGTCTCGCCCGATTTGGACTGCATAATGGTCAATATTCAACCTCATCTCATAACATACGTATTCCTCACAGGCTCTCGTCATTCTCCATACAGATTCACCGGAGGATCAAACGTTGATTGACGCAAAGTGGGAGTCACTGACTTTGGCACCCGTCGGCGATGCTGCTTTCCCTGACGACTACTTCTTGTTCACTGCGGTTCGTACCGATATATCTCGATGTGGTGCTCCTTCTGATTATATTTCATGTGTATAGGCGGACAACGACTTTCTCACGGAAGACGGTGTAGCGCTTGGCAAATCTTACGACGCCAACATTAATGTCGACTCTCAGTTCTTGGTCTTCCGAGTGACACTTCCTGGGGCAAAATTGTACCATTCATAGGGAAAACAGCTTGGCGACTTGAGACGGTGATATAGACTTCAGTGTTGTATACAAAATATCACGTTTCGTCAATTTAAATCAGATCACGATAGCAGGTCATTAATGCAATGAACGCATTTGGTGCTAGAGAGGCGAACTTGCGGGAGCTACGTAGCTCACGAGGATAACTTCTTTGTAGGTTCGAGAAAACTTTAGCACCAAGACTCACCACACCTCTTCTCATTGGCCCAAACTCGCAGCGTGAAGGTAAAGAATCAACTCGCTCGATGAGTGAAGCAGCGGTGTCGAGACAAACCTGTTGATGCTGCGAGAGGACACTTCATGTGGCTTTCAAGGGCTCTCTTCATATACGCCACAAGATGAGCCTAATCAAGAGTCCGATGCTGGGTACTATAGTAACACTGGTGATACCCACCCACATATCAAGTGACGTCTTCAATGCTGTTAGATTAACTATAACTATAGAATCTACCCAACTTAAGTATACTTACCCATGTAGGGCAATCGCTACTTGAACAGACGGTAAGTCAGCATCTGGGACCATATACGTAGCGTCTGGCCGGGAGTAAAATTGTTCATGCACGAGTCGTCAGTATAGTCCATGTAATTGTCTAGAAATCGGGTTTGTTTGTCAATTTACACAAGAAGCGCACGCAGAAAAGCTTACGAATGGGGTCAACACCTCCGCCTGGGCAAGAGTCTCTCTTGTCAGGACAACCAAACGCAGCACTGTCCTCAGCAGGAGTGTCAAAGACATGATCGCCTGGTGACTCGCAGCCGCCTTGGAAAGTATGATAGAGACCAACCCAGTGTCCCGCTTCGTGGGTCAATGTCTATTTAAATATTTAAATGTCAGAGTTGTCGCTATGAGAATCGAGAGTGGACTCACCTGGCCCAAGTTGTAGGGCACCGCAGTGCCTCCAGGAAGAGAAGAATACCGCAGGACAACCCCGTCGTCTCTGGGCGCGTCTGCGTACTGATAGGGAAAGGTCGCATATCCAAGAAGGCCTCGCGCATTGCCCGTCTTGAACCTGCCATCATTCAAGATTTGTGAGCTAATTTCGAAGGGAATCACGTCGTCTAGTTGTACACACCCAACGCTATAGACATTGAGATCGGCTGCTCCCCCCATACGGAGTTGGTTCTTCATAGCAGTTTGGTATTCGTTCTCAGGGGCGGCTTTGTTGAACCAGTCGGCGTTGGTGGTGCGAGTGGTGTTTTTGAGTGCCCATCGGATTCCAGTCTTAGCGTAAGCCTCGTTTATAACGTTGATCTGATCAGCAATCTGCGAGTCTCTATCCAGATTAAACGAGTCAATTAGCACTCGACGGACGAATTATCAATACGCACGGGATATTACCACCAGCCGGTGTGTCATTTTCGCTGATGACGTGGAAGAAGACCTTTGGTGGGTGTTGACTGTTGAGCGAACACATCCATCGGTGGAACATTATGATATTTACTTGGAGTGCGGGGGCACCAGTTTGTCTCCAGTTAGCGCCGTCGATTTTGTTCTCAAGGAAGTGCTTCTCCATGGTCAGGACCGCGAGATCAGTAGGGTTTGTTGCACAACCCCTGCAGCGCGCTATCATCAGCTACTGTGCTTGTTTGTTGGTAAGGCATCTCATACCTTGCATCGTAAGACTTTGCTAATGCAGGAGTCGCGAGGACGAGCCACAGGGCAAAGGGAACCAACATTGTGTGTAGAAGGGGGGGAATGAGAAGTACATTTCGTTGCTAAGCGTCTCCAGTCTTAAATACGAGTTTGAACCGAGAAAACTAACCGTGTTGACAGGTGGAATTGGGGCCGAAGTGCTTTTAATAATGATCCTGAGATGCTGATCAATTGTGTAAGATTGAGTTGAGTCCTGAACCGAACTAGCCACGAACTTACGAAATGACATACATATATGATACAGGCAATACCGGGTTCGGGGTGATCCCAGAGGCAGGCTGAGCGGAGAGCGCTATGGCTTTTAATCATAACGACGCGACCAACGTCCGAGACAGACATGCTTACTATGATGAGCGCTGATCATGAGCTTTAAGATTCGAGCCTTGGATCTCGCGTCGCGGGCGCAGAACAAGGATGAATATCATTCCATCAAGATGTTCCAGAGCATTCAAGGCTCAAGCCAAGGCCATCAAGGAAGTTGGGGCAATTCAATGCCCGGTCAATTTGCAAGGGAAGATGCCTAGGTTCTCGTTGACATTGAAATTGAGTATGTGGTAAGTATATAAGGAAGAAGGGTTGTCGTGCAGTACTTTCGTTCCCCTAGGAGATGGAGGGCTTCGGGGATGTATGGTCGCCGTCGTTAAATCATACCGAACGCGTCTAGGTGACGGTATCAAACAATTTCACCTCACGGAAGAAGCCGAGACGCCGCCCCTACTACTTACCGCCCAACTTCATTCGATACTTACGTTCGAAGCCCTTCTTCATGCCATCTTCCGTTCAACTTCCATTCGCCGAGTCGAGTTGCTTTCTTGCTTCTTCTTCTTCTGCGATGTTCAACGGTAAATTCGTTGCTGACGACTCTGGTTCTCCGTACACAGGGTCCTCTGTTTTGGTGTATGGCTCAGATTATCCAGCTTTGAGACGTGCATTCTGGGTCGAATTTGGGTCGATGGTTTATTAAGTCTGTTATCGCCTGAGTTAACGATCGGGCCTGGATCACCGTACGAAACCTAGTAAGATGAAATTCAGTCTCACTCTCATCACGCCCGCGGCACTCCTTGCCCAAGTATTGCCCACGGCCCTATCGTTTCTGGTGTTGTAGCAGGGATCTCTCTTGATGTGTGTGATCACCCCTCCGTTTTGGCTCCTATCTAAATCTTAATGATCTCCGGGCCCACGCTGAATATCTAGAGAAACCCCAATTATAGGATGTGGTAGGTATGACTCGTCTGAGGTCTTATATCTTATGGGCATAGGTGAAGCGCTGCCAGGATCCGCGTCGTTCTCAACTAAACCCACCACCTCTGAACGTCCTGGAGAACAGTTGTAATGGTTCGAAAGAACGGATACGTGTAGCAAGCGCCGGCCAGACGCAAATGCAACCCCGTTACCTCCCGAAAGCCTGACAGCCGACCGCCGCTTCAATGAGGCGGAGTGGACCGAAGGTTACGCAAGCTTTGGACATCCTGACGAGGCGTGCCGCGTTGTCCTTGTGCATTTCTCATCCGTGACTTCGACTCCCTACTAGGACGATAAGAGCAGAAATTGGGTCCCGTTGAGTTAATTCTGGCGCAGTCTCAAACCTCTCTTCCTTGCTGGTTATTCCAAAAGCCATCTGATTATCGCTGGAAATGAGTCCTCTGGTCTGTGTAAGCAGTACAGGCGCAGGTTGTGCTTCATGGTATATGGAGCAGATTTAGAGCGGGGACAAGCCTTAGCATGAGAGGTGGAGACTCTGATCTAATCTTGATTTAATCAGCTCTTATTCGAGATTGTGAGTCCGTCACTAACAGGTTTCAACCATGGCCAACCAACATGATCTTCCAGCGCATAAAAAGGTTCAAGGCATTGCGCAGTATCGTTGCCACGTATGAACCCACTAGCACATTCGTTCCTGCATTCTGTCCTGCGAGTCAGGCAGCACAAGAACGCTTTGTGAACAACTCTAGCACGTTGAAGCGAGCTTTTTCCAAAATTCACTCGCCATCATACGTCTTTTCTCCTTGAAATGGTGTTGTACTGTCATTTAGTATAGGGGCTTTAGGGACTGCGTAAACAGGTTCGTTTCTATGTTTAATTTCTCGATTAACTGAGCAGTTCAGTTGGTTCCAGGTAGACCGTCTTCGACCTCGCTCACCGCTTGCTTCAGCTTCGCGAGATTCAGATTATCGATTGCCAGCAGAGTTAACGAATAGACAATCTGAAGTTGATTTCTTCCATCAGGAAATCGTGGAGGTGCCGGTTTTTGCGGGCGGAGTTTATAACTCGGTGGCTGAACGATGGCCAGTTTAGAT